>APFE031021816.1:166782-179282 GCA_000404065.3 Pinus taeda
GGATGTCCCGTTTCACTATCCTCCAACAAGCTTTGAAAAAGTCCACATTAAAGCCATCCAGGCCTGGTGCTTTCCCATTTTGCATCTCTTTCACGGCTTCCTCAATTTCTTCCTTTGTTACTGGTCTGTTGAGATTGTAATTATCTTCTCTGTTAACCAATTTAGGAATGTACTGAGTAAATCTTTTTGTAAACTGCTATCTGTTTTCCGAGGTTTCCTTAGCAATTTCCTCAAAATGTTGGAGTAGAACCTTCTCCATCTCTTCATGTGTTTCTCTCTATTCCATGCTGATCTGTAAGTTTCATAATTCTATTGTTGTTTCTGTGAGCTATGGTGGATCTATGAAAGAATTTGGTGTTCCTCTCCCCTTCTTTAATCCATTGTACTTTGGATTTCGATCTCCAGAATATTTCCTCTTGAAGACATCTGTTGTCCCACTCTTGTTGGAGTGACTCTACCATCTCTTTCCTTGCATCTATATAGCCTTCTGTGATAAGAATCTGTTTTATTTCCTTTAGTTTCTTTTCCACATCTCCTTTAGCTTTGAAGACGTTACCAAATTCCTTTTTATTCCATTCTTTTAGTTTGCCTTTAATGTGTTTGAGCCTACAATGTAGAAGGAACATATTTGTAACTTGAAGGTGTAGCTCTTCCTTCCACCATTTTTCAATGTTTGTGAGGAAATCTGAATGTGTAAGCCAATGTTCTCAAACCTGAAGGGGTTGTTCCTTGGTTTATCAAAAAGAGAAGCTTCCAATTGGATAGGCCAGTGATCTGAACCCCCAAAAGGTATTATGAGTGTAGTAATGTTGCTTCCCCTGAGAAGAAGTTCCTCTGAAACAATAAATTTGTCCAATTTGGAGGCTACTTGGGTAGGGCCCCCTCTTTTGTTATTCCAAGTGAAGATTCCATTGCTTGTTTCCATATCAGCCAATTTCATATTGGTGATGAAGTTCTGGAAGGCAACTAAGTCTCTACCAAGTGTTCTAGTTCCTCCTTTCTTCTCCATGAGTGATTTTGTTATGTTAAAATCACCTCCAAGAATCTAGGGTAGAGCTGGGTATCTCTTCTTCATATCCTCCAGTGTTGTGAGGAGTTGAAGTTTGTCCTCCATTGGCTGCATACCATAGACATTGGTGATCATGTAACATTGTCTGTCACCCACCGGTTGGAAAATCAGAGAAAGGTGATGTTTGGATGCCTCCGCATCAATCACACCAAATTTCTATGGATCCCATAAAGTGAGAATGCCACCAGCAGATTTGTTTGTCTTAACTTCAAGGTATTCATATCTATTTAACCATTTGCTATGTTGTTCGCGAATCCTCTCCATTGAGCATTTTGTTTCCTGTATGAATACTATGTCAGGTTTTCCTCTCTGATCCTTTTACCTAGATTCCTCTATATTCTTCCACTACCTAGTCCTCTAATGTTCTAGGTTGTGATTTTCATTGAGGTGGGGTTATAAAGGAGTAACTGGAAAGTTCTTTCATCCTTCAGAGTCAATCATGAGTTTTCCACACTCCAGTAGTAGTATTTTCTATCTTTTTCTTCCCCTCCTCTTGCCTAGATTCTTTGTTAGTTTTCTTGTTATTAATCCTATTGAGGAAATCCCTTTGTTTTCCTGGTTGTCATGTCCTCGTTTGACTCCTACAGCTGTTTGATGTGACTTATTAAGGAATATCTGTTGGACCTTGTCCACATCCT
This sequence comes from Pinus taeda, assembly GCA_000404065.3. Lineage (NCBI taxonomy): Eukaryota > Viridiplantae > Streptophyta > Pinopsida > Pinales > Pinaceae > Pinus > Pinus taeda. Next base: position 168,490 of record APFE031021816.1, read on the forward strand.
CCTGAGGGATGGAGTTTACTCCCAAGTTTCCTCCTTGTTCTAGAAACTTTTCCAACTCTAGGTTCTCCCTTTCCAGGATCTCCTGTAAGTCTTGATCCTCTGTACCACTTTCACTTTGAGTCATTTCCTAGTCTTTTTCTATTTCCATGGTACTCAAAGGGTTCTTCGTATGTTCATTCTGTTCCTGAGTGAACTCCATGCTGGTCTCTTTTCGTTTTCCCCTTGCTATTTGATTCTCTGTACTCTCTTGATCACCTCCATCTGCTTCTTTTTCTCCTAGAATCTCAAAACTATTATAACTTTTTGTTTTGTTATCATTCGCAATAGGGTTCTTTTGTGTCTTCCTTCCTCCTCCTTTTCCTTTTCCTCCTACTTTGGTGAAACCTTTCTGGTCTTTCCCTTTGCTGGTATTTAGGGTTTCCTCCCTTCTATTAAGAGGATAGTCTTTGGATCGGTGCTCATGCTCATGAAATTTGTGACATCTAAATGGGATATGTTCATAATAAACTGTTTGAACCCATTCCTCATCATAGACTTCTAGAATGACCTCAGCTGGAAGGGCTCCTGATAAGTCCATCTCCACACATATACGGGCATAGGATGTATATTCTCCCCGTAGAGTTGCCTTTGAAATTTTTAAGAAATGACCTAATTTATTGCCTATAGCTTTTAAAGACTCTAGCATCCAGTAATATAAAGGTAAGGAGTATAGTCTAATCCATACCAGTACTGAAGTGAAGGTTTCTTGTTCTTGCACGAAGTTCATTGTCCATGGCCACATATAGAGACCAGCAGCTGCAAAGAAGTATGGTCCTCCTTTAGAAATTTTGTCTCTGTCTTCCATGTTCCTAAACACCACAGTAAAAAAAACCTTTGGATCCAAGATGTATATTTAACTCCCCCTTCGGTTTCCAGTTGTATTTTATCCAGGTGTACAACACTTTCTCTGATGGCCAGATTCCCATAAATTTGCAGATGATGGCATAGTTTGCCATGTGTTCCCTGTGCGCTTGCAGAGCTGGATCATTTAGAATAACCCAAGGTTTAGTTATGGTCTTGGGTTTACAGGGTCCCATCTTGGCTCTGTTCTCTGTTCCGTGACCTTTGTCTTCCTCTTTCTCCTCCTGACGGTCTTCTTCATGGGTCCCTTGATCTGCATGGGTTTTGCTGCCTTCCGCCTTTTGAGTTTCGGTGTTTTTTGTCTTGACCTCCAAGGGTTGTGGAGGTTTGTTATTTTCCCTCCTCTTCCTTTGTTTGCTACCATATTACTGTAGGAGGGAGTGGAGCTCCCTCCTCCCTGTGCCTCCATGGGTGCCTGTTGCCCTCTGTCACTCGCTTAGTTAAACCCTAGAACTCTCTGCCCACTTGCCCATCCAGGCAAAGAATGTTTAATTTCCTCTCAACGAGAAAAAAAGGAAAAGGATGGTTTACATTTGGCTAGATGGGAATTTTTATCTCAAACATAGTGCCTTGTGGGTTAGGGCTTATGAAGAGTCTCTAGAGAGCATTAACTAGTTATGGTCTCTGGAATCTCATTATCAAGGAAAAATAAGTTGAGATCCAATGTCCAAAAGGTATATAATTTTGGTTATACCATTTGGAGAGGTCTTATGGATTCCTTCCCTTGGTTCTTCTCTTGGCTTGTTTGGAAGGTGGGAAAGGGAAATCGAATTATCCGTGGAAAAAATCCCTTCATACGAAGAGCTATTTTTTATCAATTATCTTAAGATCTGATTTCCCTCTTAAACACATAGGGTTTGTGTAAGTTGAGCCATGTTAAGAGATCAACTCATGTACAACCGCCTCTAGATTATGAAAAAACTCAATTGATTTGGGATTTTGAGGGAATTTTGCAGCTAAATGGGATCTCTTCATAAGGGACAGGTTATAGCTAGACATGTGTATGGATCATTTTCCTTTTCCTGCATAGATTGCAAAGATATTTGGTGGAATAGGAAATTATGGAATTACAACTTGCCTAAAAAACTTAGATGTTTTTGCTTGCTCACTCTAAGTAATCATATTCTCAAGTAGGATAACATTCAGAGACATAGATTCATTGATCGAAATGTTTGTAGCCTTTGTAATGTTGAGCACAAATTTGTGAACCATCTCTTTATACATTACACCTATACAAAAATGTCTTAAATAATACCTTAAATATTTTTAAAAGTAAAATTTAATTAAAAATTGTAATTAAAAATTATTAAAATCAAAAATGGATTAATGAATTAAAAATTTTAACCTTACATGTAAAAAAACCAATAAAATTGTAAATATATTATAATATTTAATTCATTTTGTATTAAATATTTAATTTATATATTTTTATATATATATATATTATATTCATTATTATTATTTATAATAAGAACAAACCTTTTTTCCAGAAGAAACGTTAAAATCGTTGTTTAGCGTTGCGGTAAAAAAGAAATTCAAGATAATAAAAAGCTTATAAGCCTAGTTAACTTTATTTCTCTCTCTTCATATCATCTGTTGTGAAAAAGTTAAAATATTTTAATTAAATATTAGATATGGAAAAAGATATTTATGTAAATTAAATTAATAGTGTTTTTTAATTTATTTTTAACTTTATTATTTAATTTTAATATAAATAAATATAATAATAAAATATTAACAACTATTTATAATGATAATTTAATTACTAATTGCTGGAATACAATTATAATATGATTTCCATTTAATGTGGATTTTTTTTATATATGAATATTATATTATATATATATGAAAAAAATGTTTCTGTATTATATTAATAAGACAAATAGTATATTGTTATAGTTTTTGAGTGCCTTTCTATATTATTAGCAAAAAATTACAAAAAAAGAGTTTTCTATCTTTTCTTTCTTTATAATAGCCATATCTTCTAATTTATAGAATTCTAGAGTTCTGTAATCTATGCTCAATCCTTCTCAGTCCACAATCCAAAGAAAACAACACAAGAAAACAAATTCTTACAAAAATATTTGTCTCGTGCATTCGAGGAATTACCCAGCATACTCTCTCCTATCTCTTTGAAAAGTTAATACTGCCCACATTTGTCTTGACACCTTGTTCGAACACAGAGAAGAAAAAATTACCAGGTGCCTTGTCAATTCCTCTTTTGGATAATATATCAGTTGTCTAGTTTTGCTCCCTATATATGTGATCAATTTTGATGTGGTGGAAAGTACATACCAGCGTCTTGATGCGCTTCATCTAGTTGTTTAAAATTGGAGAATTGAATTAATTATGGCCTTTAACCCAGTGAATGATTCCTTTGACATCCCCATAGATCTGTATGCTCTCCAATCCCAACCATTTCGCTGCGATCAACGCTCCCCACAACGCAACAATCTTTGCCTTGCTATTCTTTCCTTGACCCCATTCCCACCAAAAGTGATAGCAGATACCCTGCTCTATGATGATGAATGCCCCGCAACCACAATTCCTCCTATAGCTTGCACCATCAAAGAAATCCAATTTATGCCAAATGTATTTTCTTATGATAATTTTGTGCTTGTTACCAATTTTGGGTGATTCGAACTCCTTGAAGTATGTAGATGTTTTAGTAAGATCCTCCCTTACAGCCAGATATCTATTTGAAAAAAAAAGTGCATTCCTACTACGTTGTATGGCCCAAATGAGATACAGTGGGAGAAACCTATATATTCTAGGAGTTTTGAACCATTTCTTTAAACAACTTCTTAATGATGGAAATTATTGAGTTGGATCAATACCATAAGTGTCCAATACCCCCTCCCAAACAACCTGCGGATAAGGGCAATGCAAAAATAAATGAACATCTCATGCAAAGGAGACAGATCCCCGAGCCTGTGTGTCCTCTGTTTTGTAAGTTATTCCAGGTCAATAATCTGTGTATTATAGCCAACCAACAAAAACATTTAATCTTTTTGGGAATATTCCCTCTCCATATTTTTTGAATCCATGTAGACCCTTGGTTCCTCTTCTCCACCCTTGGAATTCCGTTGTATATTTCTTTTACCAATGGGTGCCCCTTTTTTAGGCAAACCCCCATGTCATATGGTCCTCCTGGTCATTAAGAGACAAACCTGCATTTCTCAAATTAGTAATATATACGTCCCATTCGTAAACATCCTCCCTCAGCAATTGAATATCCTTGGCACCTATCCATGGTTGTAGGTCAATACATAGATCATCATATAAGAAAATCTGTTTAAGAAAGATGATCTCTTTATTATGTAGGAAATGAAGGATTCGATAAGATAATGTGTGGTTTCCCACCATACCTTTAATAGTGTCCAATACAATCTTTATTTTATGCACCCCCAACCTCCCAATGCACAAATCCCATCAGCCACTGTATGTTTTTCATCATACTTTTCCAAATATATGATGAAATTGTCATTAGGGGAGTTTTGAAGTCTAAAATGGGCCTCCTAAGGAAATTATAAAATCATAGTGGAAATAATAAAATAAGATTAGATTACATCATCAAATTTTAGAGGGAAAGAAGAAAAAACTATTTTTTCAACTCGTATTTTCAACTTATCTCCCTATGGGTTTACTCAAATTTTGAGTGGAAACACTCATTGGATGTAGAATTTGATTCCTCATCCAAGGAATAGCCATGTTGAATACTCATTTTTCGTGCAGCATGGTCCATCAAAAGTATGAAACATGGGTACTCCTTGGATGAGGAATTAAATTTTGCATCCAATGAGTACTTCTGCTCGAAATTTGAGTAAAACCTCAGAGATATAAGTTGAAAATACAAGTTGAAAAAGTAGTTTTATTATTTTATTATTTTTTAATATTTTTATTTTTTTACTCCAAAAATGGTGAATCATCCCCCATGGTTGACATCATCATCTTGAATCCTATTGGTTCTTATAAATTTTATTTTGGTTGTACATTTTCTTAGGAAGCCCATTTTAGACCACAACATTCCCCTAATGCTTCCTTTTTGCCCCTCCATAAATCCATGCAGTGAAAGATTGCCCATACATGTACTCATCTTTAATGACCTTTGACTATATACCAATACCCGTAGCTTCCCTCCACATGTTATTTATGATCAATGCATTGCTGAAGGCTGATGGACCAATCATACCCCATCCCCCTTTCTCAATGGGCCTTGTAATGAGAGACCATTTAACTAGATGATACTTCCGTTGAGGTAATGTTCCAGCCCAAATGAAATGCCCCATGATGGATTATATTTTTTTAATTACCTCCCTTGGCAATAGAAAAAGGTGCATCCAGTATACTGCTAAATTTTGAAGAACTTTTAACAAGATCGTTCTTCCTCCCATAGACAACCATCGATGATTCCAACCATCAAGCTTATTTTGGAACCTGTGAACTAACCAACCTCAGTTCTTGTTGCAGTGGTTGTTGGGATTCAGGATGAACCCTACGTATGAAAATCCTTCATCCATATGCTTCATCCCAAATCCTAAGAGTAATCTGATATCCTTAATCACTGTACCAATAATTCCATCATGAATGAGAATTGACTTCAGACCATTCATACATAATCTCGATGCCCATCCTATAACACCCCTCTGTTGTGTGTTAGCATATTGTAAACCTAAGCTGAGAAAATCTAGGTATGATGTGTAATATGAAAAGAAATTGCATTATTAAATAATTTAATAAATAAATCACTTGGAAAAGCGAGACACCAAGAGATGAGATTCTTGCCAAATCTCATTGAGGAATGGGTTAGGAATAAATCTTTCATGATAAGCTTCTAGATGTGATTCTAGATAAGCTTGATGGACTGCAGATAAATATCCATCGGATGAATTGGATAAAAGATTTGTAGGAGATAAAGGTAAGCTTTTATGAGGAAAAGCCTCATGGGAGATAAAGGCGAGATTTTTTGAGAAAGGCATAGGAAAAAGGAAAAATCCATAAAAGTGGGACGCCACTAATGGAAACTATATAATGAAAGAGGGAAATCAGAACCATGGGGGCAGTTGATCCATGGCAAGAACCTCGACTCGGGGGAAATCAGAGGTGATTCATGGTTGGGTGGTGGTGCTCCGCTCTCCAAGTGATGTTCTTCTTTATCCTAGTTGGATACTCTTGCATGGATGGTTTGTATGTTGATTTCTTGCCCTCTCTTTGTTATAATTTTAGTTTGTCTATGCGAATATTCACTTAAGTTTCTTTGCCATGAGAATGACTGAATTAATTATATGAGATGTTTATATATGAGTAGATTTACTAGTGTTCTCCCCCATTTTGGTTAGATTCACTTGCATGGTATATGTTTTATGTTAATCCTTACTTATTATGATGTTAAGTCATATAGTTTAGATATATGGATGGTTAAATTACCTCTCTTATGGGAATGATGGATTTCTTATGCATGTGACTCTTGTGTGATCGCATATGCATGTCAAGGTAGTTACGATCATCATTACATTTAATAAAGGAAGATAGTATGCTCTAGTGTTATGTGATGCATTGTAAATATTCATGCATGTGGAACAATTATGGAGGAATGGTTCTAATAGTATTGCCGATGGTTCACAAGATTCTATGCCATGCATAATGAAGCTGGTTTAGTTGCTCTTACATGTTGCATAAAGAATGGATGGTGTTTTATGTTGCATATGGCTATTAGGATTTTGATCATGATTCATAGCCTAGTTAGTTATAGAAAACTCAAACATTATTCTAATTATGCTGGCATAGGGTTATCAAAGAGTTCTAATAACTACATGCTATTATTTAACCCTTCCTCCAAGTTGTGGCTTAAGCCTAAGAGACGATCTAAAGAGTATTGGAATATGATTACCTTGATGTTGTCCATATTATGTCTATAGTTGCTAGGATAATCACCGTATTTGTAATGATTAGTTAACCACATTTGTGATGGCCACTAAAACTTAAGTGCAAATGAAGAAAACTTTAAATTAATGAATCCTAGGGGCTAATTTCTAGGGTAGGCTCAGGAGGTATGTTACAAATGGTATCAGAGCATAAATTCAAATACTGAGGCCTATGGACCAATCCACCTCCATAGAGTCTTTGTTGACGAGTCTTAATAGGAAAAAACCAACAATTTATAAAGGGTAAAGTTTAATCTTGAAATTTAAAGAGTTGAATTTTAGATGAATTTAAAGGAAAATTAGGATTTTTGAGGAAGCATAAGCATGGTTGTTTAAACATCAATATATATATATATATATATATATATATATATATATACACCATGATCATGTTATTTAAAACTAATGAGGGTTAGTCCATAATAAATAAGAGTTTTAATTGATTAATTTAATAGCTAAATGAGTTTTCCAATCTAAGTGAGTTAAGTGCATATTCATATGGTTTGCTTACTTATACATAATGAATATGAAAAACTGCTTGAATTGTTTACATGCGAAACTGTAATTAATAATGGGTTATATCATATCAAATAAAATAAAATAAATATTAGAGAAGGTATGTAGAACTGCACATAAGACTCAAGTTTGTGTAGTAAAAATGGAAAAACCATATACGAACATGGACTTCGTTGAAATTGTCATAGTGAATCTAAGTAATTTGGTCAACCCATGTTCCAAACGAATTGTGTTTTGTATATTTTCTTGCTTGGTGCTCAGTCTCGACTTAACTGATAACCACAACAAAGCAGTCAATGCGCTTCACTCTTCCATGGACTAGATCAAACATTTAATTGTTAACTCCACTATTGGATCAAAACTTAAATTACGAGACTAGACTAAGATTCCACGACCAAATCATATGTTCGAATGAGTGCGTTTCTCTTGTGCATCTTGCCAAGATGGGCCACTGGAAGAACTCAGGTTCTACTACATCGCATAGTTTGAGCTCTCCGGAGTTCGTACCACCACCGATATCGGGTGCGCAGATTTGTCAAGAAGGGTCATAGTATGAGATTTGAAGGATTGAGCAGGTATAGATTAGGAACATAATCACATTAAGTTACGCTAGAAATTAGTTAATTGTGTGTATGCCTTGCTAGAGACAGTGAAATCAACATTGAACGCATGCAATATAAGTTATGCAATGATTGGGAAAACACTGTGGAAAGGCTAATGATGGAAGTCTTCCAGATGATTAGGGATTGTTTTAAAATCGGTTAATTAAACAGACCTTGATTATTTTTTGGTTAAAAACGTCATAGTCAAATTGAGGCATGGGAATGAGTTTTCTGTGCACGACAAAATCTAGCTGATATTTTGTTCCGGGGAAAGGTCTGGAAAAATAGCAGAGACGTGTACTCCTCCTTGTGGCTCAGCGTTGGATGTGCTACCGTGGTGTTTGATCTTCATGAGCTATTTTTTTCAGGTACGTTAAAAGCTTCTAGATGGGATGAACGTCGGTTTGGGTGGTTGTTTTATGGTTACTTCTAAGCAACAACACCTTCCCAATTTGATGATCAAAGAAAGGGACGCCATATTGTTGTTTCTTTTTTTTTTGGAAACAACTGCCTTTCATATTCTTATCACAATTTTGGAATAGGTGAGTTGGCCACAAGCCAAAGATATTGTTCCCATATAAGATTGAGGAAAAGGCAAAAAAACTCAATTGTTTCTTGTTGTCTACTTTGAGTTGAAGACTTGGGATAATGATTATCCTCACCCTTATTTGGATTAAATTATCCATACATTGCCATCTTATCCCTGTGATACACATAGATATGGAAGGAAAAGTCGACTTTCTGCTTACTGATATAGAAATGTTATCCATGATGACATTGGTAAAAGCGATTAGAAGAAGAAAACATTTTAACGTGTTAGGAATATGGATTATCTAAAAAGATAATAGATAAGACTTACCGATAATCATTATCTAATCTCCACGGCATATAAACCTTGTCAACGAGGAGGCATTGATTTTTACTCTTGTTTTTGAAAAAAAAAGTTAAGGCAAAAGTTGCAGGCTTTCTGGTTGTGCCAACAATAAAAAAAAAGATGGTTGTGAAAGAAACTCAGTTGCTATAAAGACCATTTGCTGCAAGCTCAACCATGCAACACCTTACTCCTCTTGCCCTTGCGTGATTTCTTCCACTTCCAATAGTTTGAGTTTCATACCCATTTAATCAACGGAAGAAAGAGTATGGTATTCGATTAATAATGTAAATAAGTATAGCATTGTTTCACTGCAACTACCATCATTCCTACTCTTTTCCTCCTCGCAGAGGGACTCGTAGCATTCCAAAGTAAGCGGCGGTAGCTTCGCAGGCGGCGGATCGGAAGGGGGAGAGTTCATAATATCCAAAGATGCACTGAAGCTAGAACCGACAATAAGCAGTTGAGGGGAGGATTTTGGTGCACATAGGCACTAAGAACCCTATTGTGCTAGCAATGGAAGCAACGATGTGCCGCCTTAAACTATTCAACTTCAACGTCCCTAGCTATGGAGCGGTTGCTCAATATGGTTTGACCCCCACCTAGATTCACATACCGCCTCTCGAGTAGGAAGGTAAAAGAAAACTAAAGAAAGAAGCAGGAAGTTTGATAGAATCAAACATAAAAAATTTTATTTGCAGTAATATAAGTAAATATCTGTAAGATCGCTATGCGTTGACAATAGCATGGATATGTATTTTTTTGTATTACGCATTGAGCATTTTCGTTCTTGAAGCTAGATAAGTCAAGATGCTCACAGGTCTCGGATGAATACGAGTTATGTGTTTGACTAGAAAAGTTTCTAATATGACTTTTCCATGTGTAATTTTATGAAACTAGAAATTTTCATTGAGTTGGATTACCCAGACATTATAATCCGACGAGAAGTCGACCAGAAAATTGCACCTCTCTTTCTATGGTTTCGATCCATTTTTTTTTTCCATAGTCGGATTTCAAAATTGGTTACACATATAAAACCAAGAAATGTATACTCATTTCATCATTTTGTCTTTGCCGGGTGAAAGAAATTAAAAAGAGGAAAAATGGGTTTTTATTGAAAAAATTTAAGAATCATATGAGTTAAAACCATTCTGATTCCATGATTGATAGAAATGACAAATACCTAACCATAGCATAGGTAACATTTTAAAACCTTAATGTGTACAAGAATGTTAATAAGTAAATCATTATTTCCGCCAAGGACATGGACGGTGTGCTTTTTCGTTTTGTCTGCAAACTAAATTAAAAATCATTTCACAATGGGATCTCTTTTTGCAGCAACAAGCCTCAGTTTCTATGGTGGCCATGGAAGGCATGAAGAAATGTGTAACTCGCTCTTAGTATGAAGGAATCATCAACAGAGCCGTCATTCATAGTATGCACATAAAATATGTTAACAACAACCCATTGTCCCCTTGCTTCATTCACGAGCTAGGTGTAAACATTTTTCATGAAGCACCTACACTTCATGAAGAATTTTATGACTAGTGCAGCCGCTGGTTGGAAGTTAACGAAATAAATTTTAATTTATAGTTGCTTAACTATTTATCAATGAATAGGAAACAAAACGTGGGATAAACCACATTTAAAAGATTAGTGGTTTTGGTAATAATGGTTTTAAATTCTGGGGAACTGTGTTACAATTTTTGAGTTAAATTTTATTAAGTTCGTTCCATGGTTATCCTCCAAATCAGAAGTTGATATTTAATAATACCAAAAGGCAACTACAAGTTAATGTATTAAATAACTTGTAAAGAAAATGGAACCTAAATTGGTTTACTATCGAATGATATGAAACATTAAAACTGATCTAAACCAAGAGAAAGCTATGTATATTCAAGGAGGCAACCCCCAAAAATTTCGACGCCTCTATTATGTACAAGCTGATTGATTTGAGTGGGATGATCGGGTATGACTATT
>APFE031021816.1:184282-236361 GCA_000404065.3 Pinus taeda
ATATGTTTAGTAAGAATTGACTTTGTCCTTTTAGCTATCAGTTTAGATATTAATTTGTACACGATATTACAAAGTGATATGAATTTGAAGTTCGCAAATGTTTGGGGGCTTTGTCTCTTAGGGATGAGAGCGATAAATGTGGCATTGATAGCCCCAGGAATGAAACCATTCATCATATACTCCTCAACAACTTACAGGAGATATGGAATCATCAAATCAAAGAAATGAATAAAAACTTCCACCCTCCATCCATCTGGTCCTGGGCTCTTCTCCCAGGCACTTTCATTCATAGTCTCAATCAATTCATGCTTAGTGATGGGACAACTGAATATATCATTATCCTCCCCCAAGAACATCATCAAAATGTGAGAGATAAATTTTGACTGAGAGAGTAAGTCATGATCTTAGTCCTTATACTAAATCTTGAAATGATTAATAGCCTATAGTTCCAGAGAAGATTGAGAGGTTAGGATATTACCTGTCGCATCTCGGATGTTCTTGATGAAATTTATATTCTTTATGTTGTTGAACTGTCAATGAAATAATTTCAAGTCCTTATCCCTCACTTGAACCCAAATCACCCTACTTTTCGTACGAATTTCCTCCTCTTGTTTCAGTAGCACCGATTTCTTAGTGCCCTCTAGCTCAATTTTCTTGTCCCTATATGAATCAAAGAAGAATAGGGGGTCGGAAGGGTCATTCAACATTCTGATGGGTTTGTCAATGTCCATAAGAGTCTTATACTCCTCACATTTTTTCCCTAAAATCCACAGGCGGTCTTCCCTTTTTAACTGTGAAATCTTGGTGGATATTGCAGACAAACAATCCATAGGGGCCATAGGCAATGGCCTCTTTCACACCAAATTAACAAGATTATCAAATTCCTTCATCTGCAGCCATCTTGGTTTAAATTTAAATGGATATGATCTTTTAACTTGATCCCCTCTCCATGATAGCATAATAGGCTTATGATATGAAATGTTGGTAGGGAGAATCGATGATTCTAGATTAGAGAGGTGTTGAAACAATGATTAGCACACTAGGAATCTGCCAATCTATTTAGCAATACCCTCTCCACTAGTGCGCCCATTTCTCCATGTGGGGCCTAAGGGGTCTGGTACAACATCTACCAGAGCCTGATTCCTCATCAAATCATAAAAATAAGTTGTTAATACATCCTCCCGCACCCTATTCCCCCAAATCTCTGTCTACCCCAGCGAGAAGTTAAGATCTCCATCGATAATGATCAAGCTCATCCCAAAAATACCAGATTTTGTCACCTAGTCCCAATATTGTTTTCAGTCGGAGTAAGGAGCATATGTGTTGATAATCCTTAATCTCCTGCTTGACCCCAGCTTATACTCAGACATAATGATTCCTGCACATGAAATGTGTGCCACCAGATAAAAAATGTTGGGATTCCACATCACCCCCAATCCCCTCGAGTGCCCATTAACATCAGATGCACATACAAACCAATGAGGACAAATAACGATCATGGATTCCATTGATTTTTCGCACTCAGTCTTTGTTTCTTGCAGGAGAATCAAAGATGGATTATATGAACGAACCAGTCCCCTGAGAGAGTATATTTTATGGGGCGCTCCCACCCCACTGACATTCAAGGAGATAATGGTCATGGAGGAACCCCTTAGCCAGGTGATTCCTCTCTAAGAACCTAAGTACCGTGGACATCAGATATAGTAATCCTACCGACAGTATAATAGGATTAATGTAAAATGGAACACCTCTTGATTCCAGATTTGAGGAAGAGGATAACGCAATTTTATTGCACTCAATAACTTTCTTGAAACGAGGAACATGTTTCTTCCTGTGGGTGACATTCTGATGGCAGGGCCCTCCGTCTGTAGGGTCCATGTTTTGGAAGAAAGTCTGCTTGATGATTAGGGGTACCAGGGATTCATCAGAAACATTGAGTGCTTGCAACTCTCGGTTGAGCGGCAGAGAATATGAAGGGGATTTCCCATCGGGAGGAAAATAAAGGGATGCTCAGTCACCCACTCGACCTCGAGGAGAATGTATAAGTGAGAAATTTACAGAGTGATTCAGAGGTTTAGGGATGCCCTGAGGGGCATCTCCCGTGTCCAAATTCTCCAAAGAAGTCATCAAATCAGCCCGAGTCAATGGAAAAAGCAGTGGGTCCTTCCCAGTCCCCATGGAAGTGACAAAGCCGAATAGGTTTATGGTTGAATTGTAACCTACATGAGGAGTAGAAACAACATGCATCTTAACCATAGAATCATTACGAAGAATGGGTTTACCTTGGCCTACGTCGAAAATGGAAGCCTGGTCGGCATGCGAGCCTTGGACGAAGCTCGATTTCAGTCCTAGAGCAGAATTATCATCACCCCTTTTCACCCTTTGTCTCAAATGCCATGAAGGAATATCGTCAGTACCCCTCAAGCCATCTCCCCTCTTTGTCAGACCTGGACACGATGAGATAAGGTGACCGGTCTCGTGACGGTGCAGGCACTGAAAAGGTACACCCCAACAGTCAGTTGCTAATGCAAAAGAGAAGCTACTCCATCTAATTTCTAGATCTGTAATCAAATATCTTCCCACGTCCACCTCAATCATCACCCACACCATCCTCTTATCAAGATGTCTGAAAGAGCCCTCATCCTAGTAGTCAAAGATTCCAATTCTATTAGTGATTTCCATGATCTCTCCCACATTCCATAGCTCCAGAGGAGCTTTGAAAGCTTTGCCTAGATAAAATTCCTTCTAGGCGCCTCTACAAATGGGTCAAAACCCACTTTCCAGCCCTACATTATGAGATACCCCCAACCCTTCACCCATGACTCCTTCAATATGCGCTCTGCATCCTCAGAATTTAGGAAATGAAATGCAACCCATCTGTTAAAGAGGATGCTAATCTTTCGAACGATATTTCAAAACTGGAAACCATCGTTCTTCCACCCACAATTTCATTTGTTCCCCCAACATGTGGAGGTGGTGCCACCTCCCCACGAGTGCCTTGTGCTGCAGTAGTTCAATGCTACCCCAATAAGGCCCTGCTCCCAATATTAATGGTGACTCCCCCTTCACCGCTTGTAATGGGTGATTTTTTAGCTTTGAAGCTCGTCTTTTCTATGTGAATACATTATGTTTCCTAATTCCTCCATGTGATTTTTCTTGTTCCTGCACAGATGAATTCTGGAACTAGAGAAGACTAGAAATCACTACTCGCTCAACATTGATAGTAGCTCCAATCAATGCCTAGGGGGATGGAGAGGTAGAAAACCCTGTAGATTCACAAGCTAATGCAATTTTCTAAATCAAGAGACAAGAATCTACTTCTAATCTTTACAGCAGAAGCCCATAAGCATTGAGTAAACAATAATCAATAGAGGAAGAGAATCAAAGGCACATAACACAATAAATATTTGGGGAAAGCCACAAATCAAAACCCCACTATATGTTTTGTATTAATCCGGAAAATCAAGATGAAATTACAATGCTTGTTCTCTCTAGAACAATCCTAGCACTCAACAAATTCAATCTCCAACTCATAAGCAAGCTCAAGGCCAAAGCTTAGCCTCTTCACAAGCTCTCCAAGTATCTATTCCAATGTGTAATTCATATGGAGGATAACTTGTATTTAAAGGGAAATAAAGCCTCCAAAAACTGTGCAATTCGTCAAGGGTTAGTTCTTTAATGCATGCACTATTAGTGTAACTTAGAAAAATCTAAAACAAATAGGAAACTATCCCTGCACTCTAGTCTCAACTGGATCTTTCTCAAAATGGACATGCATGAGTTTCTGATGAGTAAATATTTAGTTAACTAGAGTAGCACTCACAAATTTCATTAGTGACACCACTGACAATTAACTCACTATTAGTTCTCTCAATCAGTTTTAGAACTAATTTAACCAAACTGACTCATGAAATTGAGTCTTCTATTTTACAACTCACAATTAACTCATTTCGGACTCGTACAAAGTAGGGAGAACATACACATGACAAAAAACTACTTCCAACTCAAATTTCCTAAGTTAAGTAAGTTTAATAAACTTAATTAACTAATTTTAAGTTGCTATGAGAATAGAATTCGAATTTAATTTCCAGTTTAATTCAATGAAAAATTAAACTATAATTTCTTATTTCCATTTCTCAATGCTCCCTCTCAACAAGAAAGTTATTATCAACTACCCTGATCCTGTCTCTATGAAACTCGAATTTACATCTTGACAATGCCTTTGTCAAGATGTCAGCATCTTGCTCCTATATGGGAATGTAATCTAACAACATGATCCACTTCAATACACAATATCTGAGATGATGATACTAGATATCAATATGCTTGGACCGATCATGAGAGATTGGATTTTCAAAGAGTTTGATACAACTTTGATTAGCACAATAAATCATTGTTGGATCCATCTACTAACAAAACAAACCAACCAGGATCTTCCCCATCTAGACAACCTCACATGCTACCTATTTTGCGGCCATGTACTTTGCCTCTGCCGAACTGAGTGCAAATGTTCTTTGTTTCCTAGTGTACCAAGAAACTGCCGCTGACCCAATACTAAATATCCCTCTTGATGTGCTCTTCATGTCAGTTGGACTCCCTGCCCAATCTACATCGGTAAAGCCTTGAAGCTTCACTCCCTCTGTCCGTATGTACCATAACCCAAACTTAGTAGTGCCTCTGAGGTATCACAATACATGCTTTGTCGCCTTCCAATACAGCTTGGTAGGACTCACCATTGCTTGAATAAGTTGGTTAACTGCATAGCACATACCCAGTTGTGTGTTCACCAAGTACATGAGTGAACCCACAAGCTGCCTATAAATAATAGCTTTTACTACTTCCCCTGAAGTAGCATCCTCCTTCCTCCAGTTACCAACTAGATGAGTTTCAATAGGTTTACTGCTCTCCAAGAAAAATCTCCTGAGTATCTCATTGGCATACTTTCCTTGACATACAAACAACTCCCCATCTCCCTACCATACCTCCATGCCAAGAAAGTAATGCATGAGCCTCATGTCCTTCTTTGATGAACTTCTCATCACCTGTCGATCATCTACATAAATTACAATGATCAAAAACTTACCTTCCACCACTATGTGATACAAGTTCACATCCGCTTCACTCTTCATGAAGCCCAACCCAGTGAAGTAGCTATCTATCTTGGTGTACCAAGCATGGGGTGCTTGCTTCATCCCATACAATGCTCTCTTGAGTCGGCACACTTGTGACTCACGGTCCAAGGTTTCAAAACCTTTGGGATGCTCTATGTACACCTCTTCCTCAATCATGCCATTGAGGAAGGAAATCTTCACATCCATCTGATGGATATTCCAACCCATCTGTGATGATAGTGCCAAAATAGATTTGATTAACGAGTACCTTGCAACATGAGAAAATGTCTCATCATAGTCAATCCCTCTACCTATGAAAAGCCACAGGCCACAGATCTTGCCTTATGCTTCTCCAGACTACCATTTGTAGCTTGCTTTACCTTGTAAAGCCAACGGGAGCTCACAACTGACTTGTCCTCCGGTCTCGGGACCACATCTCAAACACTGTTTTGAACTATGGAGTCATACTCCTCCACCATTGCATCAACCCAAACCAGATACTGCACTGCTTCTTGAAAGGAAGATGGATTTGTCACAACACATGCACCCATAAGTGCCATGTATCTAGTGTACATCTTTGCTGACCTCCTCTGTCTGCATTGAGAAGAGGGTGCTTCCACATTCTCCTGTGCATCATACAACAATCTATTAACCTCTCTAATGTGGTTTATTCCCTCTCTGGAAGACTTTGCCTAAGTGGATGTCTCCACTCTCTCAATCTCTACATGTGGCTTCTCCACATCAATCTGAGGCCCCTTAACCTTAGGAGCTAAAAGCTCCTAATCCACATGTAGTTCAAGCTTCCTCTCAAGGGATACTCGCATGGACTTCTCCTCACCAAACCTGATATCTCTGCGAACCACTGTCATCCAACTAGTCGGCATGTACACCTGATAGTTGTGGGGTGTATCAGTGTACCCCACAAATATCCCCAACTCTGCTTTTGGCTCAAGCTTATTCCATGCATCTTTGGTCACATGGAAATAAACCAGTGACCCAAAAATCCTAAAGTGGACAACATCTGGCCTCTTACCAAAATAAGCCTTCTCTGGTTTCTTCATCTCAAGTATCCAATGTGGGCTACGGTTCTAAACATAAACTGTTGTGTTGCATGCCTCAGCCCACAAGTGTAGTGGTAGGCCCTGATCATGCAACATCGCCCTTGCTGCCCTACTATGCTCTTGTTCTTCCTCTCGGCAAACCCATTCTGTTGAGGGTTATGGGGTGTCGTTAACTCTCGTTTAATCCCTTCCACTACATGGAAGTTCTCAAACTCATTGGAGACATACTCACCATCGTTATCACTTCGTAGAGCTTTAACCTTCTTTCCAGAATCTTTCTCTACCAATGCTTTGAACTCATAAAACTTTGTGAAAGTTTCATCCTTTTTCTGCATAAAAAATACCCAACATTTACGAGAATAGTCATCAAAAAATATAACATAATACTTGTGTTTGGCCATGGATCTTGTCGAGAATGGTCCACACACATCTGAATGGACTCTCTCCAGAATAGACTATGCTCATCTGTCTTTGTCTCCAAAGGAACACTTGGTGTATTTTCCCAAAGTCCAACCCTTGCATGTATCAACTTTATCAAGCATACCTTTGGGAAGACCGGTAGAGATTTGTTGCAATATATTCAAAGCCCCATGATGCAAGTGGCCCAATCATGTTATGCTCTTAACTTGCAAGACGATACAAGAATACCAAATATGTGAAGAAATATACCCAAAGCATAGAATAGTGAGAAACAATAGAAAGTATTTTATTATTCAGAAAGCAATGTTCACTTGCCTCTTCGAGGGGGCAACCTCCAATAGAACAGAGTTCAATTAAAAAATAAGACACGATGCTCCTCGAGGGGAGTCTTTATCCTTTATATAGGATTCATACATGCAATACCATGGTTCTTATTAATACTATCTATCTAATACCATGGCCCATTTGCAACTAACTGTGGTCCCTTCATTAAATGTAGGTTAACCACTTAAAATTATTAATATGGGCTTTATTGACTCTTTACTTAACTATAGCTATGACTCGATCCTATTATATAAATAAGGGGGTTAGGGTGGGACCCTAACATGCCCTCCCCCATAAGAATAGCCTTGTCCTCAAGGTTGAAGCTGTAGAAACTACTGAAGAATAGTGGCTAGTTCCCAAGTTGCATCTTCTGGAGAGGTGTCTTTCCACTTGACGAGGACTTCCTTGATCATGTGGCCACGCAAGTTCCTTTATCGTGTATCAAGAACCTGTTCAAGTTGGAGCCAGATTGATCCTTCTTCATCCAGTTCAGGTAGATTGGTTTGAATTCTGTAATTGTTCCCAATCACTTTCTTGAGGCATGAGACATGGAAAACTGGATGGATTTTTGCAGTGGGTGGCAAAGCTAGCTTGTAGGCAACTTCTCCAATGCGCTGAAGTACTTGATACGGTCCGTAGAATTTTGGAGATAGTTTCTGACAACTCTTGTCTTTGAGTGATGTTTGGTTATATGGTTGCAGCCTAAAAAATACCTGATCCCCTTCTTGAAATTGGCGTTTTGAGAGATGTTGATCTACCTGTTGCTTCATGCGGTTTTGAGTTTGATGAAGATTCTCTCTAAGGTGAGCTAGCATGGTTGTGCGGTTCTGTAGGAGTTGATCCACTGCTTGTACCTTCGAGCATCCCTTGATATAAGAAGTAGGGGAAGGAGGGAGTTGACCATAAACTGCTTCATATGGAATCATTTTGGTGGTGGCATGATAGTTGGTGTTATACCACCATTCAGCTAGAGGTAACCACTGTACCCAGAGATGTTGCTTTTCTAAAGTGAAACACCTAAACGTTTGTTGGCTGCTTCAGTTTGACAATCAGTTTGTGGATGATAGGAAGTATTGAGTTGTAGTTGGGTACCTTGTAGTCGGAAGAGCTCCTGCCAAAAGTTACTGGTGAAGACTGGGTCATGATCAGATACAATGGAAGTGGGCATGCCATGCAATTTGAAGATCTGATCCATGAAAGATTGAGTGACCAAAGTCGGTGTAAAAGGGTGGGTAAGGCGCAAAAATGAGCATACTTAGAAAGTCTGCCGACAACCACCATGATGACTAACTTGTTTCCTGACTTTGGAAGACCCGTAATGAAATCCATAGAAACCTCCGTCCAGATTGAGGCTGAGATGGGCAATAGCTGTAATGTGCCTAGGGATTTGACTATTTCTTCTTTGTGGCGCTGACAGACGTTGCATTAAGCTACAAAAGTAAGAATGTCCTTTTTCATGCTTCACTAAAAAAAAATCCTTTGAGTGCAAGCATATGTCTTATGAAAGCCTGAATGTCCTGTAGTGGGAGATGAGTGCAACTCCACCCAAATGCGGCTTTTGAGGATGGATGTTGGTGATATTACGACTCTGTCCTTGTAGCGAAGAATCTCATCCTACCACGAGTAGCCCGTTGTGGAATTTGGATCGGCTTGCAATTGATTAATAAGTTGGGAGAGCTAGGGATGTGAAAACCGTTCCTTGCGGGCCTCTTCAATCCATTCTGGAATGGGAAGGGAAATTGCGAGCAGGGTACTTTCCTCAAATTGGCGGGATAACGCATCTGCTACAATATTTTCATGCCCTTTCTTGTAAATTATCTCATAATCATATCCTAGCATTTTAGCGAGCCATTTATTTTGTTGTGGGGAGGATAAGTGTTGCTCCAAAAAATATTTAAGGCTTTGATGGTCGATGCTGATTTGGAAACGTCGCCCCAATAAGTATGGTCGCCAGGTATCTACTGCATGTAAGATGGCCATCATCTCCTTCTCATAGGTAGATTGTCCCAGATTCTTCCCACTTAGTTATTGGCTCGTGAAGTCCAAGGGTCGACCTTCCTGCATTAAGGCTGCCCCAATACCTGTACCCAAAGAATTACATTCAATCACAAAACATTTGGTGAAGTCGGGTAGTGCTAAGACTGGAGTGGAACACATGGCATGTTTGAGAGCTGTAAAGGCTTGTTGTGCTTCATCATTCCAGAGGAATGAATTTTTCTTGAAGAGTTGAGTAAGGGGCCTAGCAATGTGACCATAATTGCGGACAAATTTGCGATAGTAGCTTGTGACACCCAAAAATCCTCTCAGGCTCTTCAATGTCTTAGGTTGAGGCCAATCTTGCATGGCCTGGATCTTTTTGGGGTTCACCCTGACACCTTCACGCCCCACAATGTGGCCCAAATACTCAACTTCTTCCATGCCAAAAGAACACTTGGACATCTTGACAAATAATTTATGCTTGTGGAGCAGTTGCAAGAGCAGATCTACACGCTGAAGATGTGCGGCCCAGGTGTGATTGTAGATGAGGATGTCATCAAAGAAAACAAGGACAAATTTTCTCAGATATCGTTTGAGCAGGTGGTTCATAAGGCTCTGAAAAGTGGACGGGGCATTACAAAGACCAAATGGCATGACCAAGAACTCATAATGGCCTTCATGAGTTCGGAAAGCAGTCTTTGGGATGTCTAATTCTTTCATGTGGATTTGGTGGTCGCCGGAGCGAAGGTCAAGCTCAGTAAAGAATTGAGCCCCATTTAGTTCATCCAACAAATCATCAACAACCGGAATGGGAAATTTATCTTTGACTGTCAACTTATTAAGGGCCCTAAAGTCTGGACACATACGCCATTCCCCATCTTTCTTGAGCACCATGACCACCGACGATGAATAAGGACTAATGTTGGGACGAATGACACCTGCTTCCAAGAGTTCCTTGATTATTTTTTCTATTTCATTCTTTTGGGCAAATGGGTATCTATATGGGCGCACATTTGGTGGTTGGGCCACTAGGACCAAAGTCATGCTATGATCATGTTCCCCTCATGAGGGTGGAAGCTCGTGAGGCTTGTCAAAGACTGGTAGATGGTTGTTTAAGTTCTGTTGTATCTCAGGATGAATATGAACAGGGTTGGGTTCGCAGGCCTGGATGGCATTAAATTGAGCTATGACTCCATGGTGGCCCTTTTTTAACAATTTTTCCATCCGATGTGAGCTGATGATAGAGGGAGCTCCTGCCTAGAGTCCGTGGAGGGTATGTGTGTGGTTGTTCTGCTTAAAGCTCATATATAACTCTGGAAATCCATTTTGATTGGGCCAATTATGCGAAGCCATTAAGCACCGAGGACAATGTCGCACCCTCCCATGTGTATGGCAAACATGTGGGTCTTTAATTGATAATCCCCCATTTGAAGTTTGACATTTTCACAGCGGCCTTCACATTTCATTGTTCCCCCATCAGCGATTTGGACCTAGAAGTTAGAAACTACTCGGACAAAACAATGCACTGCTTCTGCGACTCTTTGATGGATAAAATTATGTGTACTTCCACTATCAATCATGACTACTACTACTGGTCGATGCTTAATAAAACCTCTGATTTTTAGAGTTTGAGGCGAAGAAATCCTTGCCAAAGCATGCAGCGAGATAACTGGTTCTTTAGGTACATTGTCTTGCTGGTTGTCCTCTTCTTCCTCCTCTGGTTGCTCAAGTGGTGGGGCTTCCTCCGATGCACTGTGATCAGTAGCATCAATTTGAAAAAATTTGGGCTCCTTGCATTTATGCCCGGGGGAGTATTTCTCATCACAGTAGTAACATAATCCTTGCTTTCTTTTTTTCGCCATTTCTGCTGGTGACACCTTTTGAACCTTGAGTATCTGGGTGGTTCTTTGAGCCTGTGGGGGGCAACCCTTGGCGATGAAATTTGGCCGATTGGACTGGGCCGCTAATGCACGTTCGACTTCACGAGCTATCCTGCAAGCCTGCAGCCATGAGCTAAGGTGGTGCAGTCGGACGTGGGCTTGTATGGCGTCTTTGAGACCACTGACAAAACATTCCGTGTAGAACTCATCTTGTAGACCTCCAGTGCGGAAAGTTAAGGCTTCAAAGGCTGCAATATATTCATTCACTGTTCCTATCTGTTTGAGCTTAGTGAGACAACCCAAAAAGTTAGTCATGGTCAAAGCGATCCATGAGAGCTTTTTTGAATGTATCCCACGTCAAGGGCCTTCCATAGCAACATTGATGCCATTGCCACCATTGCCATCTTTCATTGTCCAAGTACATGATACCCACACTAAGTTGAGTCGCATTATCCAAGATGTAATTGACTTCGAAATATTGCTCCATTTGTGTTATCCATGTGGCTGGGTTAGAGCCATCAAATTTATACATGTCGAACTTGGGAGGTCGCGGATGGGATGGTTGGGGGGTGCAAAAGAGGTGAAGAGACTGGCTAGACTCACCCTCACTGTTTTCATGGCCAATATATGCCTCCTCGCGTGCCTCCACCTTGCCCTTAGAAAGTGCTGTAGTTATTGCCTTCAGCTGCTCTTGGATTTTTTTCAAGGACGATTCAACGCTGTCCATCTTCTCATTCGCTATAGTTTGAGCTCTAGTTTGTACCATGCACTGAGCCGATTTACTTGAAATTGGGGACCGCTTGAATTTTTTGGCACTAAGAATTGAATGGTACCACCTTGCTCAGCTCGTCATCTTGATTCTTATGGGATAAGTTACCAATAAGTGCCCTGGGGGGTCTCAGACTTTTTTATTTTTTAATTTTATTTTTATTTTTTAAACTCGTAACGGAGTTTTACTCCTTGCTTAGGATTACTGCAGTCGCCGTATCCCCAAAATGTCAATGTTGCCAAAAGTCCTGCGAAAATCACGCCCAGGTATAGGAACCCACACAACTACTCAAATCTGGATGGCGGATCTGAGAGATCTGAATGGCTGATCTGATAGATCTGAACGACAGAACAGATTGTTGTTGTGGATCTGATGGATCTAATAGATTTGAATGGCTGTTCTGATAAATCTAAACTGCGGAACTAATTGCTGCTGCTGCAGCAAAACTCCACTTGCGAGATCTGATCTGGCAGAGATTATGCGTGATCCAGAGATAGAGAAGGGAACTATGGTCTTGAGGAGTGTTAGGTGCTACAAATCGCAATATACATAAGGGTTTGACAGTAGTACTCGGCTCAATTTTTCAGGGCACTAACCAAGGAGAATCAACCGTACCCTTAGCCATACAACCCAACTACCCTATCGTATGGGCGAGTAATCTTTCCGAGTGTTGTTCTTGGTGTACTGTAGCAGCAAGACAGTTGACGGTTTGTCTATGGCGAGGTTTCAAGGCAGCTAGGGGGCTTCCGATATACCTAGAGGGTACTTGGAAGGCAGTCTGTGCGTGGTTCTGTCTAATGCGTTACTACTCGAAGGGGTACCGAGAGGGGTTACAAGGGAGTCCAACAAGCGTGACCACCTCATGTATTTCCTGCGTGCATGCCTCCCCAAATCCAAAGGTTTATGCGCTCAACGACAGATCCCGTGGTTTAAAGACGCCGGAACACGTCTCTAGCCAAATTTTTTTTTGCAAAAAAATGGAGATCCCATCGGCCCTGGAAAGCGCTCTGATACCACTTGTTATGCTCTTAACTTGCAAGACGATACCAGAATACCAAATATGCGAACAAATATATCCAAAACATAGAACAATGAGAAATAACAAGAAGTATTTTATTATTCAAAAAGCAATGTTCACTTGCCTCTTCGAGGGAGCAACCTCCAATAGAGCAGAGCTTGATTACAAAATAAGACACGATGCTCCTCGAGGGGAGTCTCTATTCTTTATATAAGATTCATACATGCAATACCATGGTTCTTATTAATACCATCTATCTAATACCATGGCCCATTGGCAACTAACTGTGGTCTCTGCATTAAATGTGAGTTAACCACTTACAATTATTAATATGGGCTTTATTGACTCTTTACTTAACTATAACGATGACTTGATCCTATTACATAAATAAGGGGGTTAGGGTGGGACCCTAACAAAATCACCCCCATAAAATAATGAAATCACCTCTATAAAACAATGAAATTTTAAAATAATATTTACGATTATGAAATGATATTTTAATGTCCACGGGACTAAAAATAGTCTATGAGACTATTAGTTCCTTGCTTTTCGTCTTTTGCAATTCAATCATTTTCTTGTTTAAATTGATGATGAGCTAACCCAACTTTCCAACAATGCCCTTGCTGAAAAGACAATGCCAAGAACCCGAAGCTAGCATATTCGCATAACTTTCTGTGATGTCTTCGAATGCATCACATTCCAAACATAAATGTTTTTCCGATTCCACTGCCTCAGACGTGAAAAATGTACACACCCGTTCTTCCCAAGCTTCTTTAGGCCTTTTCCACCATCCTGTTTCACACCAAAGTTGATGTGAGTTGGTTTTTAATTGAGCAATAAGAACCTTTGCCCTCCACGGAATGCTAGCTCCAATGAACTTTTTTTGTTGTAGATCACATGTAGGGTTGAATTCCTCAATGTAGTACTTCTTTCTACCCAACTCTTTTCCCCATATTCGTTTACGAAACTTCTCCATAACAAAATCCTTTACCTCCTTGCTATTTGTGGGATAGGCATCGAGGTAGATTTTCCACTTTTGCATCCTTATGTAGTTTTATTTCATCCATGTTTTCTTTCTTTCACTCATGCCTTCATTGAAGATGACATTAGGCCATCTATTTGCTCCCATTTGCTCAATTCTTTTTAGATATCTTATGAGTCGCACCATAGCAATTGTTTCGATGGGAGTTGCTCCTGTTTGACTCAACATTATCTAATAAGATACCAAACTTTTTAGTTTGAACTCGCTCATGATCAAGCGTTTTGGATTTTCTCAATTTGTTTCCATTTTGAGACGGGGGTGCTGCTAGCCCACAATTCACACCCATATAGCATCACTGGATAAACTAGGAGTCCAAAAAGTGCTTTAGTCGTTTTCCAATCTCATAACTCTATCTCTCTGCATCTGTTTTGAAGAGCATATAATGCTTTCCACCTTCTTAAAATTCTCTTTTTTCTTCAGTCCTCCCAATTAATTTTGTTGTTGAAATCAATCCCGAGGTACTTGTACTCATTTACTTTTTCAAGAATGTTGTCTTCAAAGAAGAACATATGTTGGCTCTGCTTTCTTTTATTAGGTAAAATCATTATTTTGGTCTTGCTAGTATTGACTTGCATCCCCACTGCTCTACAAAAATGCTCAAGGGCATATAGGTGCATTTGCAATCCATGGGCCGATTTAGAAATCAATATAAGATCCTCAACATATAAAAGAAGCTTTATCACAAACTCCCCCAACCAAACACTATCTCCACCTTGCAGATTTAGCCACTCTTTCAGTGTATCTATATAAGCCAAAAATAGTAGGAGATAGAGGGCAACCTTGCTTGACTCCAATGTCACTTCTAAAAGTTGCTGAAATACCTGCTGAGGTTCTAATTTTGATTTTCACCTTTTCATAAAGCCTATGGAGAACAACTTTATAATGCAAAGGAATTTCAAGTTCTTCCATTCTATGCCACAACTTATCTGTAGGGATTGTGTCAAATGCCTTTTTGAAGTCAACAAAGCAACAAAATACTTCTTCTTTGTCCTCCCAAAACAATGTGTCTCAACGTGGTACCATGATCCACTGTAGAATGCTTCGGCCTAAAACCCGCTTGTCCTCTTCCCCTATATTTTTTAACTTTTGCCCACTTATTGATTCTATTTTCTACCATGGTGCCGAAAAGCTTTGCAAACAAAGGATTGATCATAATGGTTCTATAGTTCGAAGAATTATTGATGTCTCCACTTTTAAAAAGAGGTAAGGCTAGTTGTCCAATCCCTTGGGAATCCTTATTGAATGATGTTGTTGAATATTTCCATGATGTGCTGTGCAAGAGTGTTCATTACCCATTAAAAATCTCTTGGCTCGTAGACATTAATGCCATTATACCTATCCATAAAAGTTTCATGCTAACATTAAAAATATAAATAAAACATTAAATAAGTACAATTTTTATAATTATTTTTATATTTTTCAGTGCATAAGTAGTTCCTTCAGCTGAACAGTTGACCCATTTACATTTTAAAAATATATATTATATATATATAATATAATATATATATTTTTTTTTTTTTTTTTTTTTTCTTGCCAAATTCAACTAAAATCCCAATTAAAAAAAAAAAAAAAAACTTTAAACAATATCGTCAACTAAAAAGATCAATTTATCTATTTTAACTTCTAATAATAAATACATAGAAATTGCACTATTTTTCCGAGTCAACCTACCAACCCTCCATTTCATAGAGAAGGGGACTGGCCAAACTGTCCACATTATCTTGCCACGTGTTTCATCATACGGATTCATAACCTCTGAACTTCGATGATCTGTCGAATTACATACATGCATATCCTCTTTTCGGCAATCAATTGTCTCACCGCTTCAAGAATTGCGAAATTTGAATGCCTGTATGGTTGGATGAAGGTGAATTTTGCTAACCGCGGAGGTCTGACGTTGCCGGAAATGGTAGCTTCTTAATAACAATATATTAAATTTCCATCTCTCTGTTTTCGTATTTTCGCAAATGCACAACACGATCAGATGGACAAAAAATTATACAACAATTAGCTCGGCTCGAACTTCGTAGCCCAGCAATACAATTTGCTGACCCCGATACTGCACGGGCTCCATTTTTGAACCGTTTTTTTTCAAATATATTTGGCAAAAGTTTGAGCAGATTACGAATTGAATATGGGCGATTAATGCGTTTGCCCATCAATATGTCTACATTTAACTTTCAGCTCTAAATGCTGTTCTGGCAGCGAAGACGTTGATGCTTAGGCCAAATTAAACATGAAAATGTGCATGTATTTGCTGAATATCCTTGATAGAATTTTTGACAAACTAATGGACGAGGATGAAAATGTGAATGTATGGTCTATGCTAATGGACGAGCAAAGTGCTCTTAAATCTCTATCTGGGCGGTAGATTCTTTGAGTGAATTTGCAAGGTTTAGTGATGAGTTTGAACGACTAAATGTCACCTGTTTGAATTAGCATTTGAAGAGGTGGTTAGAGTATGTTCAATGCTATTGACCAATCTCCCTGGATTTCGTTTGTGCCATTGTCGTTGTTCCCTGATATTTATTATTATATGATGTGATTTGCAATGTCAGAGTTATGGCAGGTTAGGGTGAAGAGATGGCTATGGAGGATATAATGGTGGAAGTTTGAATTTCGGGAGCAATGAATATCTTTTCTGCTACTTCCATTGTATCTCTTTTGTCTGTTACATTTTGAAATTAAAACCGTTGTTATAGAGTGTTCAATAGGTGTGTAAGGTCTGCTGAACTGGGATGCAGGGTGGCATCAAGCGAAACAGAGGGATGGACAGCAACCCAGTTTACAACATGTCAGGCCTGTTGATCCGAATTTGGATCCATAGAATTGCAATTCCATTGATACAAGGTTCTGACTGCTGAGGCTAATATATTCTCTGTCCTCAAACATTGGTGGAAGAGGTTCCAAGTTGTGAAGAGTCCTATTGCTGCAAAATCTAGTAGGCCTTGAAGAGGGAAACCCTATGAGGTATAAACTAGACCAAGAGACAACAATGGGGTAGTGCCCCATTGTCACCACGGCCAAAACCCCCTTGCTCTTTGCGGATTTTCATTGATGGGAGGAGTCCCGGTATATGCTAAGGTCACCTAAGATAGATGCTCTAGGTATGATGTATGAGGTAAATTGACTAGACCTACACAAAAAACACAACAATGGCTCAAGGCTCCAATGGGAGGCAATTCACATTTTATGTAGAGGCCTAGGGTTACAAGCATAAGACCTAGGGTTTGAGTAATTTGTTTGAGTGTTGGAATATCCAAAGATCAAGGCCAAGAGAAAAGGTTTCGACTGGTATCAAGAAGCCCCTAAGTTGAAGCAATACAAAACTATGGTTTTCCTCTCGAGGCAAATGACTAGGGCAAGAAAGTTTATGGATGAAATTGAAGTGGATGCCCACCAAAAGGATAGATTTTGTGGCAAACACTGTCTTCTTGATGTTTAAGCTCTCCAATTCCCAAAAATCACCTTGCCTGGGGATTCACACCAAGCCCTATTTTGCAAGCTTGGACTTAAAGGGGCCGAAATTAGAGAGAGAAAATATGGAATAAAAGAGTGTTTGATCACCAACTATATGGAACAGTCCCTTGTTCCATGGGCAATTGGAGTCTATGATGTGATAGATTTACCAAAAGTTTACTAAGGAGGCCAAAATCTTGATGCCCTAGCACCAAAACCTTGAACAAATTACCTATGTGATGGAAATCAATTTTTCGTGGGAGATCTAATGAAAGATCATGACTAGGATATTCAATTCACATGTTATGTATGAGTAATGCATGCAATACTTCATTTAGATAACATTCAATCTATTTTCAACAATTAGGGCACAATAGCATAAACTCGAATCAACAACATTTCATACATTAGACATAGAAAAATAGATCTTCAACAATAATAACATTTGCAAGATAACACCCAAATTATATCATCATTGATTCCAAAGAATGGCTCCAAAGCAAGACATTTTAACTCCAAATGTCAAAGTGCATCAATAGATTTGAATTTATCCCAAGAGAAGGGGGTCGAAATCCATGAGATGTGATGATGAGATAGAACAGTGAACTATTCCTCTACTTATATGAGGAATTCAAATCCTTATTTTAGCCTAATGCACCTAGAAATTATAAAATAATGTGCAAGAAACACTTTAGGTCACAAGCCGACCTAGTAGCCTATGAAAAACATGAAACTCTCCACACGTGTGAGCCGAAATAGGAGAAGGTGCCGATGTCATGCAAGCATAGGCCCTTCTAGGGCTGACGTTGAAGGCAATGGGTGCCATATTGTATGTAGAAGCCCTCTAAAATCAACCTCTATGGGTTGGCCCCTAGATCTCTGACATAATTCCTCTATGGCCCCAACTTTGGCTTTAGGGCACAAAAAGTGGTCTCATGAGTCTCCAAGTGGCCAAAATGCCTGTCTTTGCTCCAACAATGGGGGCTTTCAAGGTGTTGCTAGCCCTCCCATGTCTCAATGTGTATACTATCCTCATATGGGTCTTGGATTCGCTACCGTCCTATCTGATCAGTGCTAAGTCGGTTGGGGCATGCTAGTCCAAGTACATCATCCCGTAAAAGTCAACAATGCGGGGCAAAGTGTTGGAACGTTGTGGGTGTTAGAGGTGCCTATTGATTTTTCCCTAGCAATTTAGATTTAGGCCTATGTCTAAAACATGATCACAAACACACTAAAATGCCACAACACCAAGCACTTTGCACAATGGAAAATGTACAACAACGAATCAATGAAGTACACAAAATTTACACAACTCAAAACTTGCATGTATTACAACTTTAATACAACAAACATAGAGCTCCCATACCAGGGACCACAACTCTTACAATTAGCCTTGATACAAGGAAAACTAGGGTTTGATGTCAGCAACATATGACGATCAATCTACCCTTGAACAAGAACATCTTGAGTTGCTCAAGAAGCGTTTACACCGGCCCTTTTATTCCACTTGCCTTGAACACCTGGAAGGCCCTTTTCCCCCTATACTTGCAGAGAGTACTGTTGCTCCAATGCCTCTACGACAACTGCTCACAAGGTCCTCTGCACCTTCAAATCTCTTACACATCAACTCATCAAATTTTGCCATCTATCAATGACACTGCTCCTCCAAGGTCACTGAACACAAACCAGCAAATCTGCCTTCTCAAGTATGACTATGCTGCTCCAAGGTCATAGTACATTAGGCTACATAACTCTGCCCTCATACAATCATTTTGCTACTTTGAAAGTCATTGTACATGGGCTCAACTAGTCTATGTTGATATAGGGTAGCATTAGATGTGCTCTAGGCCTCAAATTTTGCAAGGAGGCTTGGGCACATGTATTCCAAAGAACTCAAAAAGCGTTTTGGGAAATTCCACCTAGAAACAATTTGATTAAAATAATTAATATTTCTTAATGGGGCACCTAGGTCTAAACTTAGGAAATTAAAAGTATCAATGGGTATTAATCTAATTGTGGGTATAACTTCTAGAAGAAGACGAGGGTCAAGCTAAAATGATCTTAGCCATTGATTAGCTTTTAATTTGGGCCGTTGAATATCAACTAGAAGATTATTTAAGGAAGCTTGAGGGTCATTTGGAAAACACATTGAGAGATCAAGAGTCGAATTTCTGAAGTGAGAAGTTCTTAGGAGGAAAGTTTGATTGAGTGGATTTCTTGCAGTTGAGGGGCAGGGATAGCATTCAGAGAGAAAGCGATTTTTCTTAGTCGGAGAATCATCAGCAGAGAGAGGCAAAGAGTGATCCAACAACTCTCACGCAGAGGTTGACATAGGGGCATAGCAAAGGGTAAGAGAGAGTCTGAAATTTTGCAGCAGAGTCAGTTTCAGAAGTCGGGAGCTAGGGTGTGAGATTAGGAGGTTGAGAGCAGTGACTCTGGGCAACCAATTGATCAGCTCGTTGGGTGACGCAGTGCCTAGAGGGGTTGACGCAGGGATTGCATAAGGACTGGGTAGAGGCAGTGCAGGGCTTGCTAGACGCACCTCATCCAATGCCCGGATCAACCGAGATTTTTCTCGGTGATTGTGTGAGGTAGTCTCACAAATCTTTCTACCAGTATTTCTCTCTCTGTAACTGAATAACCCGTGATGTATTCAGAGATGTATTTAGAATTTGCTACTGCTTAATAATAACAAATCCTCAAAATTGTTGCACCGGTTTTCCCGCATTGGGTTTTTCGGGGGACATTTCTCCAAAAACAACGATGTTATTTGTGTTGTATTTTCTTTCTTTCTCAGTCTCTTGTTTCCACATAATATTTAATTAAGTGAAGGCTATAATGTATATGTTTCAATATTTGTCGTAGGAAACTGCAAATAATTTGGTTGATTAATTTAGCAAATAGAAGAAATATTATCAGTTGCTGCAAGAGGGATTCCGGTTGAGGAATTTTCACATGGTATCAAAGTTGCAGGTGAAGCAAGAAGAACAGTGCCAGAGAACCCAACGTTGAGCAGAAGAGAGAGATCGAAAAGTTGCAGGACGCAGCAGATCGAAACCCCATAGGGTTTGCGCAGTTCTAGTCGGAGGGTTGAAATTTCAAGGTATTGTCTCTCCAAGTGAGTCGACGGAGAGAAGGGTTTCCAGATCGAATTTTTGTTGGGGCAGAGGGAGCAGCGCTGAATCCTTAACATGAGGAGAAGAACGACTGGGGGAATTTCTTCCTCAGAGAATTCGTAGCCAAGGAATTCAAATTCTCTAGAGCTGAGTAGCAGCAAGGGGCAATAGTTTTACTAGCTCCAACAGGGAGTGCGTAGGCTAGCCCAACAACAACGCAGAGGAGAGAGGAGATTTTCGACATTTGTGGCAAAAATGCATCCAATGGCTTGATGGATTAGGACAAGTTGGATAGAGCATCCAACTATGTCGTCTGGAAGGCTAGAATGTCTTTCCTTCTAGATGAGCATGGCCTCAAGACATATGTTGACAGTGTGGTGGTTGTGCCTGCAAATGTAGATCCGTTGAAGAAGTATCGAGTTGAGATAGCAAATAAAAAAAGAATGACCCTTGATGGGGTAAAAGATAATGTGGTCTGTCACATCGCTAGCAGAGGGATTGCTAAGGAGATGTGGGACGCTTTGCCTACGTTATATCAGGGATCTTTCGAGTAGCGGAAGATGTACTTGGAGTAGAAGTTGCGATCTGCTTAGATGTAGAAGGGGGAGCGTGTGGATCCATTCCTCACGAAGCTTAAGGAGACTCGTGATGAATTGTCTGCTGCAGGGCATACACCTCAGGATTCAGAGTAGGATAGACTGGCCCTTAATTCTATCTCAGATGAGTAGCAAGTCTTTGTCCAGAGTATTATGGGCAGAGTAGCATTGCCGAATTGGGATGAGATGTGGGCAGCTGTAAAACAAGAGGAGCTGAGGAGAGACTTAGTCAAGGTTAAACTTGACAGAAGCAACAGTGGTGGGTTGATGCCCAAGGATGAGGAGAAGAATGCAACCCTTGCATCGCAGGGACAACAGGAGCAGAGGAGATGTAAGAAGGATGTCTCGAAGACAAGTGTTTCAGGTGTGGTGAGATGGGTCACTACGCTACACAGTGTACTCTTAGGAAGAAGGACAAGGATGAGAAACACGATCCGAAGGCTGTGCCTGCAAAGATCAAGGAAGAGGAGTTTCCATGACAACCGAGA
This sequence comes from Pinus taeda, assembly GCA_000404065.3. Taxonomy (NCBI): domain Eukaryota; kingdom Viridiplantae; phylum Streptophyta; class Pinopsida; order Pinales; family Pinaceae; genus Pinus; species Pinus taeda. Next base: position 205,544 of record APFE031021816.1, read on the forward strand.
TACCTCAAGGAGGGAGGTGGGCTGATTTGGAGGTGTAGTTCAAAAGAGCTACGAATGGGCAGGATCCTTGAGGAGTTCACCTCTAGGATCATTTCCTTGCTACAGGAGCCCAGATCAGAAGTAGTAGGATGGACTAGTGTCAGATTGTGCCGAGTGTCACGGGGACAATTGCAGTGGCTAGGAACTCCAAACATTGAACAACGCAGAGCAAAGTTGGCAATAGTGCAGATGGCACAGAGCAGAGGTCAGCAACAGTGTAGTAGATTCAGAGGGTCAGTGCAGAGACTAGTAGCAGTTAGGCTCCGGTATTCACGTGGTATGATACTGAACACAATTAGTTCAATAATTTTGGATGTTTTTCCGTTGCTGATAGAGTAGAATCATTAGTCTAATTGTAGAATGTGAAGAGTTGCTTTGAAAAGAAACTAATCCTATTCAAGAACAAGAATTTTATAACCGAAATCCTAAGAGCACGAAGTCATAGATATAGGCCTAATCGACTTTGTAAAAAGGCAAGTCCTAAGTGGCGTTTATTCTTCCCCAATCACGGATTCAAAGCCTAGGGGTCATGATTCAATCCTAAGAGACAAAAATGAAGCTTTTGGAATAAATCTCGTAGAGTTTACACGTGCTATAAGAGATCTATAGGAGGTGTTACAGGAGGAGATAACTTGCCGAATGCCCAAGTAAATCAAATGCAAAAGGGATGGGCAAATTTTTGTTATTAAGTAGGATGTCTTCACACTCCATTTAAAGTGGAATCACTCCAAAATACCCCTGTTAACACGTGCTAAAACAAAAAATTACTACTCTAAAAACTTGAAATTCAAGAACTAGTGAGCTAGTTAACCTACCAAATTCCTAACCTAATCAAGTGAAAATTCTATGGGGTAAATTTTGTTATTAACTTGAATTTTTTTATGATCCAATGCAAGTGGAATTAACTCAAATGAAGCTCATTAATACGTTCTAAAAATAGCTGAAAATTACTACTATTTTGCTACAAGGGACTTCTAGAAATTCTAGATTTGTGAACTAGTAGACCAATCCAAGTAACTCAATGATGAATATGACTTTTCAAAGTTGTTCTAAGGATGCATCATGCTTGTGAATTTGTAAATAACCTGCAAAACAACTCACTTCAATCATTTAAACAATATAACCTACAACAAAAGAAGCATGAATAGTAAATGAAAAAATGAGAGATGCAAGTGAAAAAGACATTAAAACGACATAAATAAATTATACAAGACGGCTCTGAGGATTTTGGGATGGCCAAGCCCTGTGAAAATTCCTACCACTGAAGGAACCCCTTCTGTAGCAAATCTAAATCTACTTTGCCTACTTGATTTTTTAAATTACATTTATCAAGTTATTCTTCTGAATACTAAAGCAAATTACTTCTAAAACCTACACTAATTAAATATTTGATCTCATGAAACAAAAAACAGAGCAAAGAACAAGATACATAGGACACACTTATTTTAGGACACAATAGTCCCTGGAAAAACCCAATGCGGGAAAACCGTTGCATTATTATTATGCAAGAGAAATCTCTGAATACAAATATAGGATGCGCATCTAGCAACCATTTATAGAGAAAATACTGGCAAAAAATATGAGTGAGATTTACCTCACTTCACTTGGCAGAATTCTGGCTGATCCGGCACAAGACTGGCTAACCCGGACTATTTTTGCATTAGCCTTTCACTTTGCGCTAGCCTTGCGTTACCTTCTTTGCCCTCTGCGTCAGCTCTTCCGGCTGTTCCGGCAGTTCTGGATTCTGCGTGACAGGCAACTTTTCTGCATCAACTCTCCCAGCTACTGTGCTACCTCTGCATAAGCTCTCCTGGCTATTCCGGCAGTTCCCGACAGTTTCGGCTATTCCGGTAGTTTTGGATTCTGCGTGACAAAAACTTTTCTGCGTCAGCTCTCTCGACTTCTGTGCTGCCTCTCTGCAAGCTCTCTCCACCTCTCTATTAGTATTCTTCGGAAAGTCCTCCCGGATTCTCACTGCCCCTCTACTGCAAGATATCCCCAATCGATTTCTCTCTTGAGAACTTCTCACCTCAGAAAATCGATTTCCTCGATCTCTTTGTGTGTGCTTCCAAATGAACCCCAAGCCTCCATTTTATACTTTTGTTGTTGAGTCTTCAATCGCTGAGATTAAGTCTCTAATCAACGACTAAGATTAAAACATGACTTGATCTGCGTTCTAGATCATTCTCACCCATATTTTGATTAATACCCATTAATATTTTAATTTTCCTAAGTTTAGACTTAGGAACCCCATTAAAAATATTAATTATTTTAATAAAATACAATCCAGGTGGAATTTCATCAAACGGTTTCTAGGTTCTTTAGAACTCATGTGCCTTAGCCTCTCCACCAATTTTCAAAGCTAGAGCACTTTCGATGCTACCAAAAACTAACACTCCCTCTTAGCGAGGAAAGTGCTCTAGCAACAATGTCCAACTGCATGTTGCTCTGTCTCTGAAGTACCTCCTCTGTGCAATGCTGCTGCTACCAACACTATGCTGTTTTTTGCTACTGTATTGTGTTGAAATTTCTAAATCTATCTGTTAGAAATTTAATATGTATTCTGCTGGTTTATTTCTTCTACTTGTTAAATTCGAACAAGTTATTTAAAACTAGTGTTACTTGGGAGCGGGAGTGGGAGCGACATTTTCAGAAGCTGTTGGTTTGGGAGCGAATCTCGCAGTGATTTTTTAAAAATATATATATTTTTTATATTTTTAATTTTTGATACATATATTTCAACAAAACATGTAGAAATGATGAATTAGATATAAAAAACATAAAAAAATAGATTGATCATTGAACCATATTCACATCAATCATCTAGAAGTTATAATCTTCATCAAACCATGTCCACAAGTTAGTAACATACATATTACAACTGCAACATATTGAGTCTCGTGAATCATGATTCATCAAATTCAATCTTAAAGTTTCAACTTCAAGCTTTCAAAATTGAAAATTCAATATATAACGTTTATCATCATTGATCACTAAAGTCGTACTTGTAAGCTAAGTTCAACCATTACAAGAAATAATATCTTAGATATTTCTAAGTTCTAATTGTTAACATGAAATGAAATGTTATAAAATGAATTATGAATAATGAAATGAAATGAAACAACTTTAGTCTTTCACAAAGCATCATATTCATAATTCACAATCATTACCAATGAGTTATAATTGCCAACTTCAAACTTCAAACTTTCATTGTCACAGTCATATATTGTTTACAAAAAATATCATTATGATATGAAAGAGTCAAGAGTCAAGGACTCAAGACTCAAGACTCAACAATTATGAAAACTAATAGAAACTAGAAAAGACAAGTAAACTGTAAACTGTAAATCTACTTGTGGCCCTTGCCACGAGAGTCTCTTGTATGAGCAGGTCGTGGTGGTCTTCTAGGAGTCTCCTGCAAAGACCGACGACCAGAACTAGAAGGCACATGCCCTCCACGTGAGGGTGTAGATGGAGGTGGCGACAGCAAAGGAACAAGACTCAAAACTCGAGCACTGCTATTGGATGGTGGAGGTGGCATGGTTGTTGCAACTGCTTCATCTTCATCCCTTATAAGTTCCTCTTCCAGTTCTTCAAGATGTATAGTGGCATCCTCCAAATTGTCATCCTCTGGGTGGTTGTCCCAAATTTTATATGTGGGATCCTCATAAGCCCGATCACAGTAATGACTCAACAACCTCAAGTTGTAGTGCACATAAACCAAGCTTTCTGCCCGGTTTTCGTTGAGTCTGTTTCTTTTCACATTATGTATGAAGCTGTAGGTGCTCCAACACCTTTCTGCAGAAGAAGTATTTACAACTTGTGATAGAACTTTTTTTTGCCAATTTTGGCAAAAGTCCCTTGCCGCCATATGTTTCCCACCATGTGAGAGAATCAAATCTGTCTCTGTCTTCCATTGCATGGGAGGTACCAAACAAACTAGTGCCACTAAAGTATCTGCCTATTTCAAGGCGCACAATTGAACATTCCTCCCTGTCAGGTACCAACTTTTCTAATGCATCCAAATGTCCTCTAGTTACCTCTGCATCTAAATGGGGTTTGGTCCTAATCCCACCCCCAGTGCAGGTTGGCCCAACCAGGAATATTAAGTTTATTCCACCGTACACACACACAATCGTGAATCAGTTTGTACAAGTCGGGATCTTTGTTATGAATAATATCTTTTATTTGCCCCAACATGGTATCCATCTGCTCATCCACCTCGCCAATCACTGGTTTATCTGTATCTGCAAACCAAATCATGTGATAAATGGGCTCGGTGAAATCGAATACTTGCCTCACACTTGACCAAAACATACCATCAAGAGCGTCCTCCTCCACCAGTTCAAAACCTCGCCTGTCATCTGCATTTGTAGCCCTTTCCTTTAATATCTGCCAGTGTGGACTTGATACCATGCTAGCTAATGACTCTCTTACCTTCAAAAGGCGTCTGAAGGTGAGGTAATAGCTACCAAATCTAGTCTTCGCAATCTTCAACAACTCCAATCTTGAGTGACCGCGGAAAAGGCCATGGGTATTGCTATGATTTGTAATAAATTTTATCATTTGTTTGCCTTTCTTGTATAAACCACCAATCCATTTGTATTGTTCATTTTTGTTCTTAACAACATCATGCATCAAAAGATTCAATGTGTGAACCAAACACCCAGACCAAAATATGTTGGGGTATTTATCCTCAATAATTGCTCCCGCTGCCTTACAATTAAGAGCATTATCAGTGATGACTTGGATGACATTGTATGGCCCAATTGGTCAATTGTTTCAAGTAATGCTTCTGCAATGTTGATGGCGGTCTTGAACTTGTCTGAGTAATCAATGCATTTAGAAAGATGGCACCACTAACAGACACAGCGAGAACACTAATCAATGGCTTGAATTTTACATTTGTCCATCCATCAGATACAATGGACACCCCATGGTCAGTCCAAGAACTTGTCATTCTATTCAAAGAATGTGATATTTTTGCTTTTTCATGATCAAGTCCAACGGTTCTTGCTTTGTCATACCCAGGGCTCTTGTATCCTTTAGGGACATCATTTATGGCAGAAACCATTTCGTGCCAATAAGGTGAGCGAAGAACATTGAATGGTATCCCACATGCATAGAGAAACCTGTAAACTTTTGAATCTACATCATTCCTACACCCCTCATCAAGGAAATCTGATATGGTTCTACGCCTTAAAGATGGTGACCCTATGCCTCCATATCCACTGCCTTGGGAGGATGCTGAAGGAGTTATTTGTGCTTGTGATTGTGAGCTTGGTTCAAAGAAACCCCTTGATCTTTTAGATTTGTATTGGGCTTCTTCATCTTCCCTTATGTATTTGGCTCTATCTGCTGCTGACACAGCTGCACAAGTTTTGATTCCTATTTGTTTATTTCCATCCCATGGCCTTTTCCTGCAGAGGTGTTGTCTGGCACGGGTGTATGAACCAGTGTAATTATTGTTGCAATGGGGGCAATGAAATTGAGTGGTTCCACCCCCTTTCCCTGTTTCAGGCCTGTTAACATATTTCCACAATGGGGTTTGGTCTTGTTTAGTTTTTTGAGAGTCATGTTCACCTTCCTCCTGCTCCTCTTCATCGAGGTTTTCATCAAATCCACTTTCTCTAGCTTCTTCATCCCCCTCTTCATTTTGGCCCCTCTGTTTCCTACTCTCAAGCACCATAATAACCAGAAAAGGGACCAAGAAGAGGAAAATGCCAAGAAATATAACCAGGTCCATGATGTTTGATATTTGTAGGCTTTTGAATCTACAAAATTTAATGGGAATGGGAATGGGAATAGGAATAGGACTGAGAAAATTAATTTAATTTATTTAGATTAATTAATTTAATTTATTTAGATTCATGATTTATTTATTAAATAAGTTATATATTTACTAAATTACTAACTAAACTAAATTAAATTACTAAATTACTAAGTAACTAAAGTTTAAACTACTAAATTACTAAGTTACTTACCTCCTTGCAGGCTTACTCCTTGCTCCTGGGCACTCGCTTCTCCTCGCTCCTTTGCTCAATCTCCTTGGCTCTTCTCAACTCATTCAAGTCACAATGAAATATTTTTGGCCCCCACAAGCTCTTTTAAAACAATTTTTTTTTTGTTCTTTCTATATTTTAATTAATTTTTTTTTGGCGTCTGTGGATTTTTTTTCACGCGTGTCACTCCCGGCACCGCGCGTGTCGCTCTCGGAGCAAAAATTAAAAGCTCAGGAGCGATCGCTCCTTGACCGCTCCCGAGCTTTAATTTTCGCTGCGGGAACTGTTGACTACTGGATTAGCACCTGATGATTATGTGACGACTCCATGCCCAAGGATGATCCAGAGGACACTTGTACCATCAGATGTCATCAGTCAACAGAGTTTTTTAACTCTCCTTCTATCTTCTCATCATATTTCTTCTTTGTACCCAGATTCCACACCCTACGGGGAATTGTAATAAGTGATGCTAGTATGATGTTTCTTGAATTTGTAACAGGCCTAGGATGTGGGACTCGATCAGCAAACGAGTACACCTTGGAGTGTTTTTTTTATCCGGTTAATTATCCCTTCTTTTCCCTTCTTTTTCAGAGGCGGATAATTCTCTGGATTTTTTCACTCGTGCACACCCCAAAGCCGAGGTGACGGTTTGAAGGTTGAGCCCCTGGCACATCTTAGTGTCTAGGGTCGATGTATATTACCATACTAGATCACACGAAAAGTTTCGTGGAATTTGGCTAGGTCTAAGTAGGATTTTTTAATAGTTAAAAATTTCCCGCAAAACGGGATTTTTTAATTATTTTTTATGTAAAGGCATAAATAAGTGGCCTTAGGAGATGTCTGGGGCGTATGACCAGTCGAAATTCATCGTCAGAGGCCCAACATTCTCCTAGAGCCTACTTTGGGGGTCAAAAAAATGACTCAGAGTCCCTCCAAAGGCAATTTTTCAAGTGACAGTGGCAAAAATGAAGAAAAAATTCAAAAAAATTGAATAATTGGAAAAATTTATAAATTTTTCCAAGGTCAAAATAAGTCAAATTTTGACATGGAAGTCAAGCAGAGAATCAAGGGTGATGTGGCAGAGCATGTTGGACCCACCTCATAAAGTTTCAGAAAGTCAAAGTCAAAGTCAAAGTCAAAGTCAAAGTCAAGTGCCAAAAGTCAAAGTCAAAGGGTCCCACTTTGAGTTCATGAGGCAATGGAATTTTCAAAGTATAACTTTGATTTAAATTAAAGGTTGAGAAATTATTATAAGCTAAGTTAAAGTGGGACCCCACCTCAGCCAAACAAAAAAAAAATCCGTACGCAGTCCGTACGGAAGTCACCTCAGCCATTTCACGTGGGCACTCAGCATATTACGCAGGTCAGCATAGCCTCCACGCTGGCAGTCAAGGGTCAACAGCAATGTAACGTGGGGTCAGCAGCAATACATTTAACGCAAAATATACATACGTATTACTTAGCCCATATAAAGTCCGTACGCATCACCTACAACAAATAACGTGGGCATGATCAGCAAGTTACGTATGGGAAATTAAATATCAGCAAGTTTAATCGCAGATATATTCCAACAGTTTAACTCAAGTCAGGCATCAATCCACGTGGTCAGCGCAGCAGTCAACTCAGCATTACGAACAGCCAGTGGACAGCAGCTTAATGCAGCAAGATACGTGGGCATACGTGGCAATTTATTCAGCAGTTCAACCAGCAGTTTAAGAGCCAGTTAGATCAGCATATATTTCAGGCAGTTAGAACAACAAGTTTACGTGGAGTTTAACAACAGTTCAAGAGGCAGCCGAGCTCAGCATTCAAAGCCAATCATACACAGCAGTTCAAGGGCAGTTACCAGCAGTTTAGATGCAGTTAGTACAACAGTTTGGAGACACATGGACAGTCATATCAGCCACTTGTCATTCCATTTTTTCATTGGGATCTTCACCTGATTGCCACTTGTCATTGGAATTTGCCTTGGGATTGTCTCCCATTTTCCTATTTATATGAGCCTTGGGCTCTTATTGTATCATATAGAACGAGCTATTGGGCTGGCGGAGACTCTGCCGAATTTTGTACTCAGCTTTCACATAAATAAATAAAAGTCTTTGGGGTTACTAGCTTCTCTTGTGGTGCATGCTTTGGTACATGAGGTATACCTGTGTCGCTTGATATTCATTTGATTTTCATTTGCTATCTAGTTGTTTTTCATTTTGCCTGAAGGCACTATTGTCTAGGGAGGAGAGATTTGCAGCTATCTCGAATCTCCCCTGGGCTTGGTATATTTTGTACACTTGTTGTAGCTTGTCCATTCTCGGTTGAATGACAAGCTCAACTTGGTCTCTATATGCCAAGTCTCTTTTTGCACTAACAATTCGTTTGCAAGTGTTTTCTGTGTTTTCAAGGGATAGGTTGCCAGCTCTATTGGAGTGCGAGGACTTCGTCGGCGGGAATAGTCAACTCCAAGGATATCAAGGGTCCCACAAGCTGTTCAAGCCAGCAATCTCATAAGACATCAAAAAGATTTATTTCAGGGGGAGTTTCCTGAAGCCCTTGCTTGTTTTTCTATCTTGAAAAAATCATCGCATACTTTATTCTTTCATTTGAAAGCATTTGTCTTCATCATGAAAAAATAAAAAATAAAAAATTATTTTTGTTGCCAGATTCAGTTGTTTTCATGTTATAGCTTTTACGCTGAGATCTGAGGTTTTCAAGTCGAGATACGAATATGATATCTAGTTAATGGTTTATAACTCGTGGTGGTTTGGTGTATTCATCTTTTTTTAAATCTTCAGTTGCTGGATATCATTTGGGTCATTCTAGGAGCACTGTGATCTAGCTGATGACAAATGATTGCTGTTCACGTTTCACGTTTCTATATCATTTAACAAGTAATCATCTTAATAATGATCTCTCAAGGCACTGGTCTGCTAACTGATCAAATCATTTTTAGTGCTTATCTTAATCGTGTCTCGTGTCTCCCAACCAACTGGTCGACAGTTGGTCTTCATCATCTCTCAGGGTCTACCCCCCCTAGCCGCGGGAGACAGGCTTAAACGGAGGGATCGGGGATCAGAGTGACAGCCCCCGGTCTGAGCGTTGTTGTGCCAATCCGCGCGACAACAGGTTCTTCCAAGATATGTTGATTATAGCACACCTTGTTCTTTCCTCAATAATCTGGATGATGTGATTGTGGATATGAATGAGCCATCTATCTCCTCTTGCTCTTCATTGAAAGTTTATGAGCTTGGTCGTTGAATTCTCCATTCTCTCGTTGCAAGGAAGGTGTCGCAAATTGGATTCCTCTTTTCCATCCTTATCCATGATCCTTGATACATGGTCCCCATATGTTCCCGCCTCCCACACTTACCATTCATCAAGTAAATCTTGTGAAGGAAAATGTGATATTTGGGTGCTCTGCCTCATGATGGTTCATAAGGACAAGTGTTTTTATATTGATCTAATGATATGCTGGTTACATTGGCTATATGACTATACTTAGCTCATGCATTGTATACTAGCATTTCATATTCCTTTTGGATAGCTATTATCATCATCTCAGGTTCTCATGTTAGAATAGATTGCATATAGATTAGAATTGCACTTAGCAAGATTGACTTTTATGAATGGATTATTACTGTTACGAAAAACATGGGTGAAACCCTACGCCCATTGCACCCGCTCGCAAAACGTTGTATTGTAATGTGCAAGTTACAGGTCTGTGGTCCTAGGAGGTTGCCGAGTTTTCATTTGGTATCAATTTTGGAGCATCATAACTAGAGAAAACCCTATCTGGGTTTTTTTGGGTTTTTGACAAGGATCTTAGAAATAATTTGGTAGAATTTTCTGGGCATATTTGAGGGGTCAAACAGAGGTCCTAACCCAACCAATAATGTACTTCTTCAAGGGCCAGCGCAGTCATCTGTTGGGGAGCTTTCTACATCATTTGGGCAGTTGATATTCATCCACCTGGGGCTTTTAGCTTGATCTAAGCAAGCCCAGGTGCACTCACTCCAATCTATTTTGTACTCCAACTATATAATAAAATTGGCCCATTTTGGCGTGTTTCTCGCATTTCTGGTTCCCTGATATGTGCACATTTTTATTGTGTTGAATTTGTTGCATTTGCTTTGTTTATCATTGTAAATTTCTAATAGGAATATTACAGTGACAACCCCATCTCTTGATTTTTCCCCCAACCACACCTTGTGGGGTTAAGGTCTTTTCTCACTAACTTAGGTGTGTATGCAAGGCAACAACAACAGGCCAAAGGGTCATAGTTGATTTTTTACTAGAAATTATGGAAATTATGTGCATTTTTCCATACAAAAAATATAAAAAATTCACGTAATTTTTATAATTTCTAGTAAAAAAATCAACTGACCCTTTGGCCAACTTTGGAAAAATGCACATAATTTCTATAATTTCTAGTAAAAAATCAACTATGACCGTATGGCCAAAATGGGTTTTTATGCAACTATGACCCTTTGGTGAAAATGGGTCTTTATGAGGAGTCAAGCCTAGGGACATTGCTCAATTGTCCAAATTAATTGAAGAATAGCCTCGCAAGAGGAATTCTTATGACCCAATTACATATTGTGGAGCCTCTCTTGAGCTTTGGATGTTAAATCCAAACTTCAGTGATTGCTCAATAGGGTCATCAGTTTCATAAATAAAGGGAAGGACGGATTTAAGGTTATTCCCTTATTTTTGGTCAAAGGAATGGTTGAAGTGGATAGTAAGGGATTATGGTGAATGAGAGGGGACAAGATAATAAGGAATTTCTGGTAAAATGATTGGTCAAAGTAGATAAGAAGGCATTGATGGGTATGATGTAATTTAAAGATATTCCAAGTATATTTATAATTTTACTTTGTTTTCTATGTTATCTATTGCTACCATTGATATGCCTCAACATCCATGTGTAATGTCGTTAATAGTTATCATTATCTTTTTCTGCTCTAGTATGTAGTGTAAATGAAAAGTCTCAATTAGCTTGTGCATGCCATAAATATTCTTATTTCTATTTTTGATAAGTTCATTCCTTGTAATTTTCCTACATTATTTGACAATTTTGTATATCTATTTTTTTTTCTTTATTTGTAGGTGGTTTTTGTGGGATTGTATCTTTGTCGTTACTAGGTTGTTTCGATACAGGAGGTTTTTGTAGTTACTAGGTTTTCCAATCTAACATTTCTTAATAATGTATGACCACATCCATTTCTTAATTTTGGATGTTATTGATGTATCATGAAGTCTAGCTGGGTTTGTTGCTCCCTTGTGGACTCTATCTAGGTCCTTAAACTATCAGTACTTGCATCAAGGCTATTCTTTAGATTGGTAAGGTTTGTCACAAATTTACTGTTAACATATTGCAGCGACATTGTTTTGTACATCAACCTTGACCTCAAGTAGTTTGCCTAGAATGTTTGATCATTTATCATTATTTCCTAGGGATTTTTTTAAAATGTAAAAGTAAGTAAGAAATTCAGTACCCCGATTTCTATAATTTGAAAAAACACTTGAGCTAAATAAAAGTAAAAAAAAGAACAATTTTTACAAACTAACAATTAACCTAAGAAACCGGATTCGCTGAAAAGAGGCCACGTGTCCGAATCCCGCGAATCGGACATGATTCGTTGGGGATTTGAATCCCAGAAGGGGACACGTCGTGTCCTAACGGGACACCTACGAATCCCATATGTGTCCCGATTTTGGGATTCGAATCCCCAAAAAATGAAACCAGTGGGCATAAAAAAGGCGATGTTCTTTAAGTGTTTTACCATTTCTCTCTTTCTGTTTTGCATACATTGAGCTGTGGGCAAGGAGCTAAGGGTTTGGAGCAAGGAGCTAAGGGTGTGGAGTGTTCGGCAAGGAGATTCAAGCACCAGGTAAGTGCATTTCATCTCTATTTTTTTGCATTTCTATTACAACAGTTTGTATATGTTTTTTTTTACAAATTTGTGCATGTTTTATTTTTTATTTTTACAGTATTCATGGCTCAATCAAGGGCAACAGTTAGGGGGCAAATGAAGGGGAAGAATGTCTCCATTGGAGATGCCCCTCCTCCCCCAATATCATCAAAGTCTACAACAAGTAATGTTGAGGGAAGAGGAGGACCTAAAGACAACATTGAGAAATATCCCTTGTGGAAATATGTCACAAGGGAGGATGGGACAAGCACCAAGGGGAAGGGAGGAGGCAATTTGCAATGGAGATGCAACTTTTGCCACATTTCTTTCAAAAGCACATATTACCGTGTGAAAGGCCATTTGTTGGCTTTATTAGGTTGTGGAATTGGAGCTTGTAAAGCTGTTCCTTTACAAAAGAGGAAAGAAATGGAAAAGGAGTTCACTGTTGGTATGGAAAATGTGGCTGCAAAAGCAAGAAAAACCAAGAATGAAGACCCCCTTCCATTTTTGAGGAAAGCACCACCAAATTTCCATTTGAGAGTTCTATTGGGGGACAAGCAGCAAAAAGAAGAGCAATTCCACTTGGTCCAATGGACAAGATTTTTCAAAAAGAGAAACGGGGAGAGCTTGATCTCACCATTGCCTTCTTTTTCTATCAAAACTTCATATCATTTAATGTTGCACACTCACCTCTATTTATTGAGATGTGTTGAGCTCTAACTCAGGAGTCTCCATCATGGTATGTGCCTTCTGGTTCAGAGAAGCTTAGAACCACATTGTTGACGAAGGCAAAAAAAGAGGTGCAAAAAATGCTTGAGCATATTGTAGCATCATGGTCAACATTTGGGGTTAGCATTGTTTCTGATGGATGGACAAATCCAGCACGATACCCAGTCATCAACTTCATGGTGTCTTCCTTAAATGGTCCAGTTTTCTTGAAAGCAGTGGATACGCTTGGAGAATACAAGGATGCCTAATTTATGGGTGAGTTATTTATTAAAGTTATTGAAGATATAGGTGTTGATTCTTGTGTGCAAATCATTACAGATAATGCACCCGTTTGCAAGGCTGCTAACATGATTGTGGAAGCTAAATATCCACAAGTGTTTTGGACACCTTGCATTGCCCATTCATTGAACTTAGCACTGAAATCCATTGCTTCTGATATGCTTTGGATGGATAAAATTATTGAGGATGCACGATATATCCATAACTTTGTGCAAAATCATACAAATGCCCTCACTATCTACAAGGAGTACAACAATCTATCATTATTGAAGATCGCTGATACACAGCTTGCCTCTTCATTTATGATGTTGAAGAGGTTGAGGGAGGTCAAGACCGCTCTTGGGGCCATGGTTATTTCTGAGTTTTGGTCTTTTTGGAGAAAGACATATCAAGAGCCTTTAAAAGAGTGAAGTACACAGTGCTAGATGATGCTTGGTGGGAGAGGGTAGATCTAATTATTTAGATAATGGACCCTATCATTTCTTTGCTTCGATTTGCAGATACAGACAAACCCATCCTAGGAGAGGTTTATGAGGGATAGGATTCCATGATTGAGTCTGTGAGGAGCATTATTCTACAGAGTGAGTGCCCCGAGTATGAGACATCACCAGATGTCTTCTATGGTACTATACACGATATTCTTGTCAGCAGATGGGACAAGAATTGCACACCTTTACATTGTTTGGCTCACTCATTGAACCCAAAATACTACAGCCATGAGTGGCTGAATGGTGGACCTTCCCTCAGATTCCTTCCTCACATGGATGGTGAAATCTCAGAGGAAAGATGCATTTAGGCGGGTTTTCCAGGATAGAGCATCCCTTGATGAGGTGGAGGATGCCTTTGCAGAGTTTTCCATTGGCACTGGTCGATTTGCAGGATATGATGTGATTAGAGACAGGGGGGCTAAGAAGCCCTATTCTTGGTGGGCAAATCATGGGGCAACAAGCCCTCCTCTTCAGTAGTTAGCCATGAGGCTCCTCTCTTAGGTGACTTCATCCTCTTGTTGTGAGAGGAATTGGAGCACATATGGGAATTTGTATAGTGTGAAGAAGAGCAGGCTTGAGCAGTGCAGGGCAGAGACAATGGTGTATGTGCACACCAACTTTCATCTTATTTATAGGTAGAGGGAAGAGTGGTTGAGGGGAAAGACAAAAATGTAGGATGTCTTTCTTGATGATATGGGTCTGGACAACAGTGTTGAGTTGGCATTGGCCAACATGGATCTCAATGATCTAGTGCTAGAGCCTGTTAGATTTGATGACGGTGATATTTTCGAGGGGTCATTCTCCACACCAGTAGATGCAGAGGCGACTATGGATACAAGGGAGGAGGACGATGCAGAGGAGAGCAATGGTGACCATGATGATGAGGACATTGATGTTGATTTTGATGATGACTATGAGGATTGTTGACTCATGAGTCATGGGCTCCGGCTACCTATTGCCTTGAGGGCTTGAGGCTTGTATACTTGTAGTTGTTTTATATTTTTTATTTCTATTTGCCATTGCGGCATTGCCATTGCACTACCTATGTAACACATTTTGATTTGATGACTTAATGAGAAAACTACAGTTGTCAGTGTCTTTATCTTACTATCTTGTAACTATAAGTTGTCTTTCATTTATGAATCATGATTTGTCATTTTATGTGACATGTTGATGTATTTGAATTTGGTGTGTAGTATGCATGCTAATTGCTATAATGTTACTATTACTAACTTACTTTGTAAACAATAAAACTAACATCTAGATGATCTATGTTTGAAATCAATGAATTTGTATCATTAATGAGAATTTGTGTAAGAAATATATAGTTTTTAATATATATATATATATATATATATATATAAATAATATATATTTTTTTTTTTTTAATAAAATAATATATAACGAATCCTACCTGTCCTGTTCCGGGGGGTCAACGTGTCCGAATCCAACTCTCGAATCCCCGTATCCTACGAATCCTGAATCCCCGTGTCAGGTGACTTAGCAAATAACCAATGCTTGCAATTTTATTTGAAATTTAACAATAAAAAACTAAATGTTAAAGACCAGAACACAAGTAATTAGTAAAATTATAACAAAATGCTCTTTTGACCAGTCCAAAATAAAAATTTAAATAATTCACTAGCTATACTAAAATCTAAACAAATTATAAGAATTTGAAAAAGCAGGAGATGTGGTGTGCTTGAGTTATGTGCACTTCAAAAGTTCACTAGAATATACAAATCTAAGCCTAGGTCATGGCCAAGATAGACACCAAATTCTTGTATGAGACCCCCTTGTTCATGGGACAAGGGACCTGCCTCCATGTTGTGGTTTGGCTACTAAAGTCTACAAAGGTGTACATACTCTATCCCCCACTAGATTTGAACCTGTGACCTCTTAGGTGGAAACACACGCTCTTAACCATTAGGCCCAGTTAAGCTTAAAGAGAACATTATAATATATAATTCTAACCTAAAAAAATATATGTAACGACCAAAAATCGTATACGCAGTGGAAATATTTAAAATATTTCATAGACAAAGACATCCATCGTAGGACAATAATTGTAAATTGTATATTATATAAAAGAATTGATATATGATGAGTACAAATGAGAATGAGGGTCCTATATATATAGGTAGGTAAGTACCCTTTCATGAACAGGCATGTCTCTAAGCATGCCTTTTCATTATTAACTAATTAACCATTAGTTAATTTACTTATTATTTATTATTATATTTATATTATTATGGTTATTATTTATTATCTATTTTTACATAATTTATGTTCATAACATTGCCTTCCCCTTCAAAAAGCTTGTTAATGAAAGGGCTTGATCTCTTTTCTGCTATGAATGTCTTCTGCTTGATCTCTTTTTTTGCTATGAGTGCCTTCTCGTCTCGGAACATTCATCTTTGTCGATACAAGTTGATATGATCCTTGGAGTGATATATAAAATTGTTGTATTGAGAATGGACCAGACCATCCTAGATTAACCTTCTGTGGTATTTTCTGATCACTGGAACTTTGTAACGAATTCTTATCAGTAGATTGAATTGAGCTCACTTCAGTATTCTTCGGAACATGAGTTTGTTGCTTATGTTCTGTAGATTGATGAAGGTGTCTACTCTTGTGATGCGGACGTAGATAAGGAGTTTTTCTTGTTTGAACTTCCTTTAATGTTTTTATGGCAATTCCCTGATTTCCTTCAGGCATTGTTGTTGTTGAATTGATTATGGAATCCTCATTTGGAGTGTTCGTCGTTTGAACGACAACCTTTGAGTACATCTTTACTTCAGTAGGATTTGGATTTTCCTGAACTGTGAGATTAGTGGGATCGATGTTTGTTTCTTCTTCCCCAACTTGGACTACTACATCTAGCAATTTTGATGCTTCTTTTGCGGTAATTTCTTCGAACCTATTCTTCAATGATTTCTTATCGTCCTTAAGTTTTTTAATCTGTTTAAGCAGATTTTGGTTACGATTTTTGAGATGTAAGCATTCCTCATTTTTTGAATCAACTTTATTTTGGCCTTCAAGCTTCTCATCTTTTAAACACTTGATTTGTTCTAATAATGTTTTGTTAAGGTCTTTTAAGCATAAATTCTCCTCTTCTTTCTTTGATAGACTTTTGTTGAATTTTCTGTCAAAAATTTCTTTTTCTTATTCTAATTTGTGCTTCTTAGTTTTACATTTTCTCACTTGCGTAAGTAGTTTTTTATTATGCTCCTTCAAACACAAATTTTCTTTATTTTTGTTGGATATGACTTCTTCAACTTCTTTTTGCTTCCTTGATACTGTTTCTAGAATCTCTTGAAACATTAGTTTTGAAATATCCTTAAAATCTTTTGATGAAGGCATTATCAGTTCTGATTTAGTTGTCATGTCTTGGAATGTCACCATCTTCCTTTTGTAAGGGAACATCAATAATTTTTTTCAGTGTTTAAAATGAATGTACTTAATTCTTTGAACCAAATTCGACTGAGAATTATGTCAACCTCTTCATCAAGCATAGTTATGACACTAAATTGAGATATGTACTCATAATGATCAATTGTCACTTGTAAATCATTAATTTCATATTCTTTTTTTCCAAAAATATCTCCTTTCTCCTCTGTTTGACTCTGGAATTAATAGTTGATTTGTCAGATTAACATTGATGTAATTTTCCTCGTGACTTGTACTAATAGCAATATTAACTTTTTTCCCTTGGATAGTCCCTCTTAATGTAATTAACTTGTTATGTGTGATTAAAACACCCTTATAGGAAAATCGTCCGTTCTTCATCATTTTAGAATTAGGCTCCATTCGCTTTTTTTCTTCAAAAATGGACTTCTTCTTTAGAATAAATGCCCTTTTATTTGATAAACTTGAAGTGTGTTTGGCCCTACTGGTTGCCAGTGTGAGTTGTAAGAAGAATATTTGCTGTAGAAAGCCCCTTAATTCTTGCCTAGAAGTTTCTCCTCCCGTATCTGCAAACTTCTCCTCCCCAAATCTCCTTGTCTCTCCTAGCCAACTCTTCCCTAAAATCTTTTTCTCTCTATGACTGCATTAAAGATGCCCAATAACCCTTGCGTTGGCCCAAATTGGGACAATTCAGCCCTCCAAAATGCTGCACCTCCGGTCTTGCAAATTGAAAAGGAAAACCTTCCCATCTTATGGGTGAATTTCCTGCAAAATCTTAGGCCCAACCACCACTTCTTTTCGGCTCTATTCAGCCCCACGAATTCTCCTTCTGCGCCCTCGAAAAACTACGCACCAACTAGAAATAGTCTGCAATGTAGCTCCTAAAGAAGCCTTGGGATGGACTCCTTTCTCTCTTAGTGTGACAATCAAAGTTCATCGAAGGTAGAGGTGGAATTCTCGCTTGGAAATTCCTTGTGCTAAACAACACTGGTAGTCTTGGCTAAGCAGCTCAAGAGAATTTGTGTTAAGGAGTTAAAATGACCAAGCATCCCCAAAAGTGAGGCCCTTAAGCTCTATTTATAATTTGCTGGCCTCTTCTCTCTCTTGTGGTCCCCACTCTCTCTCTCTCCTAATTTGCACCCCCTTTTCCTTGATGGCTCCTCTCTCTCCAAATTCACCTCTTCTCTCTCCTCTTCTCACTAGTGCGGGTTGCCTCCTTTGGGTCAAAATCTCTCTTCTTGTGGCCCCACATTCCACTAAGGCTATAATATTCCTTTTTCTCCCAAGTCCCAATGCCCGAAACTTTTCCTCTTTCCAAAATTGTTTGTAATGCGGAAAATAAAAATTGGGTACATTAGAGTCCTCCTTGCAAAAATTGCTTGTCCTCAAGCAATGCCTGAACAAGCGCCCTCTCTATCTACTGATCCAAATGGCTATTGCAAATGATACCGGGGTCCCAGCTGTGCCACTGAGTCATCTCTTTCCCCAACACTATCTTGTCATTAAAAAGTCCCTCGATACAAGGATCCCAAGCCATCTTGATCAATGTGAAGCACCCCTTGCTCCACTCACTATCCAACCTGGTATAGGTACCCAAAGGCCTCTGTATGCTGTCAGTGAGTAGAGCATCATGATAACATAAAGTCTCGACCAACTCCTTGTGCAACTACTCTACTGAATCATCCCTCTCATACACTCCAAGGGTGGACTCCGACCCTTGTGGAGATGATCCCTCGCCCACATGAGCTCCTCCTGATCTTCTCCTATAGATCATCCCTCCATGCTGGTGAAGTCCCCCATGTCAACGACGAATCACTAAAATCTAGTGGAAGAGCCAGATGATCTCCCCCTATAGTAACCAACTCACCCCTAAGGGTAGTTGAACTATCATGTAATGCGATGCCATGATCCCATCCCTGTCGCATAATGAACCTGCCCTGCTTACACCACAACACTCAGTCATGACTAATTGCCCAACATACTCATACCGTACCAGAGCCTCCTCTCCTGTAACTCTCAACCATAATATATGTGATGATTGAGGCTATGCCCAACTTGCCAAGGAGACTTAGTAATGCCAAAGCCTATCGCCCCATGGTTGGCCCTAATCCTGAGCAACAACCTGCCTCACCATATGATCAAGACCTCGGTGATCCCCCATGTGTCAACCTGAGAATGAACCGGATCACCTGCTATCCTGATCGTACTCACTAAGAAATGGAGTGTCCCACCAATCATATGGATCCTTGGATCCCATAGACATAGTGGAGGTCCACAACTCCCAATCCTCATTGCCTGCTGCTAGGACCCCTTTGTGCCTCGTCTCTGACCCGTATATGTATCCAATAGATGGACATAGAGCATCAAGAATTTGTCCTGCGTATGATAAACTGCTCTGCTCCTGCTAAACCACACAACAAAATCTGTTATTCCATCTCTAGATGATTTGCTCAAATACTGCTTGGAGCCTAGGCATCCTCCTGCCAAGGAGGACTACCATCCCCTGTACCTCATGCTCACATAACGCCTCGGGCTATCCTCTAGCTCAATCATGGTCACCTCCCTAAGTGTGAACTCAGGGGTGGAACATACTCTACCTCTGCAACAAACCATGCACTAACCGAGGCTGTACCTGTTAGCTTGTGCCCTGACCAAATGACACCACTAGGAAGTCTCTCTCTGGATACTCTGCATCCCATTCAACTGTCTCGAATGAGCCTCCCGCATCCTATTGCTTGCGATGAAGGCATCAACGGGCAACACCCAACTCCTTTGCACCTGCAAGTAATGTGGTGGAGAAACAAGCATGCAAGTCCCAATGGATATCATCAAATGATTCTCATCTGCATACTCATTAATCCTGGGTGAGCTACACCCAATGGCATGCTTGTCGTCCCTATCAAGCGGTCTCCTTCCAAAATCCCACGGGCCAACGTCACAAACACTACATACGCCTAAGTATCCCTGCATCTCCATGCCCCTTGGCACACGATTGCACCCAGTTGTACACCTCTGTGCACTGTTGAACACCACTACCAGCTGCCACATCATCCCGAATTAGCTGGCACCCCTCCTGTGACAGATTAGCTATCACTCCATGCGGAAACTCGAGGTGGTGTGAATTGCTCCTCTTACTCCACAGTGCAAGCCCACACATCATGACACTCCACCATACACTCTGTGCTCCTCCACAAGCCACTGTTCATTGCTGCATACTCCTACACACCACTGGATGCCCTGGTCTAAGGCTGAGGTAGTATGTGTCAGTGCACACCCTACCGGTATCACGAACTCCACTATCCAATCACCATACCCTCTGATGTATGGATCTCCCCTCCAAATTCCCCTTGAGAGACCCGAGAGGTGAATCTCTCTATGTTCCATTGGCGATGCCACCACTGTGTTGCTCCTTAGTGATCGTTGTGTCCCAACTAACTGCAGAGAGTCCTTGGTTCCAAACAATGCACTGTTTGGTGGCTTGGCAATGCCACCTCCTCCGACATACTCATCCCAGAGTATGCTGATCATCCTACAGTCTCATGTACACCCAACATGCTTGGACAACCTGTAGAGTCTGCCTGCTCCCCTGTTAATCCAGTCCGTCACTATTGCTTATGGAGATCTGAAAGTGTGTGGGTGCTCGGTCACTGGATCCATCGCAATGCTAATACCGTCACTTACCAAGCCCATGCTGCAGCGTGGAATTCCACCCAAATCTCAACAACAGTTTGGCCCTCGAGCTCCTCTGGTAACCCACGGCCCCTACTGGACTATGATCCCAGCCATGGATATATCCAGGCACCTAGCTGGCTCCACCAGATACCAACTCAATATCTCTTGCTATCCAATCCCAAGAGAGGGATCGAATGCACAAACACTCATACACGGAACAAGCCCTCCATCCTGCGAATGCTGCACCTGCACAACTCATGTCGCCTTGTCTCGTTAGTCTGGTTAACACATATAATCTACCTAGGTAACACAACCTCTCTCTCAGCAACATGCATAGGCAACCCAACAATGTTGCAAGCCCCATCGATGTGTGCCTGAATAGGACTAGTATGGCCCTCCAACATACACCCATCTAGCAGCATCGTTAGGGACGTCAATCATTCCCCAACGCGAGTTAGCTTGGCCACTTACTTGGCACAAACCGCTCTCATATCCTCTAGTTCATCATTTTATTGTAGAATGGCCTCCCAAATTGTCTTGGCCTTCTTCCCTAATGCTAGAAGGCTGAACCTACGCTGTTGAATCTGCTGTGGGTGGCGATCGTCAAAAATATCTGTCACAATTTTGGATCCCTCTGTACCTATTGGCACCTCATTAATGGGTATATCTCCTAGCACCTCACCAACCTATTGTGGGTTGCTATCACTTGAAAACGAGGACACGACTCTGGACACCTCATCAATGGATACCTCAACAATGGATGACACCTCATCAACGGTGGACACCTGTGTGTCTCCTGGCTCCTCGTCAATGGATGGCCCTACAGGTGTATGCTCTACTCTCTCCCCCAAGGTGTCAGTCAGAGCTATCAAGGGAATCTCCAAAAAAGGTGACTCTTGCGTCATTCTAGGTATATCTACGTGCTTCTAACAATCCTGCGTGCCCTTAGCCTCATGCTCAACCTCCTCCTCAGGCTTGTCGTTAGTGTACCTCTGTCCTAGGCCCCATAATCTAAAGTAAGATCTCCTTTTGGTCCCATCATGTAACTGTTCTCGTCTTGTCCACTCCCTTTGAGGAGGTCTGTTGCCCTGACTCTGTTGACTTTCCCCACATGGTGCAAATGGATTCACCCCCATGCCATGCGCACCTCTAGAGTCTCTGTTATAAGAATGAAGATGGAACTGGTCCATCATCTTCCTCAACTGTGTCGACATCTCATCGTTCCTGCGGATCCCGTCCCAGAGTTCCTGTATTCTCCCTTGCATCATTGGTCTATCTATGGCTCCACCAAACACTATGCATGCATGTCTAACTTTTCCATGATCTCGCTAGAAATCATGCACTGATACCACTGTACTGTTCCTTTTAGAGAAATACAGTGAATGTGCAAAAAATGAACTTGAAACAACAACAATAAACCACAAAATAACTGGATACAAATAACACTAAAAATTTAGTAGCAAATCACTGGTTTATTTTTATTAATCCATGAAAAGGGAGTACATCAGAGATATAATAATGGAACCTGGGCTTGCCAAGCAAGCTGAGCAAAACCCATAAATGTATGGTTGTCACGAGTGATGGAATGCTTTGCAAAGCTGATGTAGATAAACCTAGGTAATAAACTACTGCTGGCTGGCTACTGAAATAGGACCGCCCAAATCAATCTAAAATTGCAGCGACATGCTCCTCTCTTAAAACCCAGAAATACCCAGAAAGTGTTTGGCCCAACTCCAAGCCGAAATGAACTCACAAAGTGATGTGAACTTCCTAGT
The DNA here is from genome assembly GCA_000404065.3 of Pinus taeda. Classification (NCBI taxonomy): domain Eukaryota; kingdom Viridiplantae; phylum Streptophyta; class Pinopsida; order Pinales; family Pinaceae; genus Pinus; species Pinus taeda. The sequence continues at coordinate 227,839 of APFE031021816.1, forward strand.
TAACTAACAATACACCTTGCTATAAGAATGTAGGATTCTGGCCCGAATACTACCTGGAAAATTCTGTAAATTTAGTTGGAACCTCCTCTCAATAAACCGAAAAAACGCAGAAATCCTTTGGGTTGATTCCAACTTCACCTGGTGACCCCAAGAAGTGTGTGTATGGCCCTACTGACTGCTAGTGTGAGCTGTAAGAAGAAAATCTGCTGTAGAAAGCCCCAAAATTTTTGGCTGGAAATTTCTCCTCCTGTATCTACAAACTTCTCCTCCCCAAATCTCCTTTATCTCTCCTAGCCAACTCTTCCCCAAAATCACCTGCTCTCTATGACTGCGCTGAAGAAGCCCAATAACCCCTGCGCATGCCCAAATTGGGACAATTCAGCCCTCCAAAATTCTGCACCTCCGGTCCTGCAAATTGAAAAGGAAAACTTGCCCTTCTTATGGCTGAATTTCCTGCAAAATCTTGGGCCTAACCACCACTTCTTGCTGGCTCTATTCAGCCCCACGAATTCTCCTTCTGCGCCCTCGGAAAAGTATGCACCAGCTGGAAATAGTCTGCAATGTAGCTCCTAGAGAAGCCATGGGATGGACTCCTTACCCTCCTGGGGTGATACTCGAAGTTCACCGAAGGTAAAGGTGGAATTCCCGCTTGGAAATTCCTTGTTTTAAACAACACTAGTAGTTTGGCTAAGCAACTCAAGAGAACTTGTGTTAAGGAGTTAAAATGACCAAGAATCCCCAAAAGTGAGGCCCTCAAGCTCTGTTAAATTTTAATAATTTGCTGGCATCTTGTCTCTCTTGTGGTCCCCACTCTCTCTCTCTCCTAATTCGCACCTCTTCTCTTTCCTCCTCTTCTCACGTGTGCGAGTTGCCTCCTTCGGGTCGAACTCTCTTTCCTTGTGGCCCCACATTCCACTAAGGCTATAATTTTCCTTTTTCCTCCTAAGTCCCAATGCCGGAAATGTCTCCTCTTTCCAAAATTGTCTATAATGCGGAAAATCAAATTCAGGGACATTACACTAACATGAAAAATGAGTAAATAAAACAACATGAAATACGTGACTTACAAGTAGGTTTTCCTAGAGGGGAAAACCCTGTAAAAGGACATACACTAAAAATAAGGTGTGAGTGCCACAAGAGGACAATGGGGGAGTTAGCTCTGCTTATCTAAACCTGCAGTGCAGATGTCAAAACCATGTGCCTACCAATTAATTTCCTCTGGTGAGTGGTCTAGATTGATAGGCCCTTTGGAGTAATCCTACATGAGGCATCAAAACATTCCTGATGGTAGGCGGGTTGGAAGCTGAAGAAGTAGAAGAGGTCCTAATATTGCGGGTCAATGTACTCCTAGTAGAAGGAAAGCAACTAGTAATGCATCTTTGAATAGGTTTCCTGCAGTGGTGACCCTCGTGAGCAGATTTAGTCCTCCTAGGAGCCCTCAATGTGACAGGTTCTGGAGCCCAGCTGGTGTAGGCCAAGCAGCAACGTCGGATGGCCTTAGGCATTGGTAAAGATAATGTTTTAGTGTAAACAGGTCATTGTAAAGAAAGATGTTTTATGATTGACAGTGGTTAAATGAGTTTGTGAATTACAACTTTTCCTCACGGAAGTACAGAAGGCACTATCCTGTGGAGAGTGTATATGGCAATATATTAATGTCCAATGATGATTGTAAGCAGTCAATAGGCCTAGAAAGTGATTCTGGTAGATGATATTGAGGGCACTGTGTAGCTTCATCCGTTAGCATGAGTGTGTGCATTGTTTGTGTTTAAGGAATTATTGATTTGGTGTTCCATGTAATTTGTTGAATGTTCTCGAAATTGGAATTCTTCGAAGGATTGTGAAGTTAACTAGGCGTACATTAATTTTCCAAGAGGTTTCCAGGTAATATCATTTGGTCTTTCAAACAAATGGTGGCAACCTTCGTCAATTCTCAATCATTTGTAAGCTACTACTACTTTGATAGTAAATAAACAACTAGTTCACGTGCAACTAGATGGTGTTAAAAACTTAAATATCATTCATATGTTTAGGATTCAAATTCCCAGGTTACAAGAAGTCTAGGTGGGATTGGCTACAGTTAAAGATTCTCAAATTTTTAGGATTCTGGGATTCATGGAATTAGGGATTCTTCCTTGAAGGATCTTTTAAGGAAATGGACACTGGAACAACTCTAGGAGTTGCAACTGCAAATCGAGTGCAGTTGCAGCACTAACCATAGAAGATTTTATTACCTTCGGGTTTAATATCTAACATGTTTTGGTTGGCTTACATCATAGTAGTGCCAGTCTTGATATCTGTTTGAACCATAAAGATCTATTTTTGCTATAACGTGTGTTTAGATGCATGCGTTATGTTTTCTTCAATGTGGTTAAAGATGTCGTGTGTAGTTTGTTGCTTCCCAGAATGTTGAGGCTGGTGCATCTTCAGTGGAGAATCAATGGAGTGGACATCACTTTTTTAAAACTAGTTCAAAGCAGTCTCACCAACTCAAGCTTTGTTTGTCATTAATGTATATAATATCTGAAGTGAATGATTGATTACCTTCTAAGGAATCCAAACATTCTGTTAATTTCCTTTCTCTGGTGGCCACCGCTAAGTGGATTGTAGTTCAACGTGACCGCAGTTATTGGATTTGCAATTTGTTGAACTATTGTCAATTATTAAGCACTTTTGAGAACTAGAAAAAACAGCAGAGTATTAGCCCTGTTGTTATTGGCTTAAACTTCCTTTTGGAGATAAACTATTGGGAATTCCCTTTCTTGGGTCTGAAGAGAGTAAGGCCTATTTCAAATTGAAAAAAAAAATTGTTGTGAGTTTGTTATTTGACCAAGATTGACATGGAAATGATCTTTAGCAAAGGAAGTTTTCTTTAACATAGTATGGTATGGTGACATTTGTGCCTTGGCTTCTGAGCGACTGTCAAAATATATCCATATGTAGATCAAAAGACATTTTTCATGTCGATATTTCTGTGGTAATATAAGTGCTTGGGGCTTCAACAATAGTGTGTTTATCATGTGTGAAAGGTAGTTTCATATATTAATCAATGTATTCAGTGAAGGCTTCATTTGCGTATGTGGTAAACTAATGCAATTAAGAAAACAAATTAACAGTAGAATTGAGGTGAATTGACATTAAATGATCCCTGGAAGAATCATATACCAAGTATAAAATAAAATAAGTATATCATTGAGCAAGTCCTGTACCAAAATGTTTCGATTGAGTGAATAACAACAATATGAATTGCCTGAAACGATATCTTGTTAAGGGCGAATACCAAGGCTTTGTGCGTTTTGGAAGGGTATCAGGTTTTCCCAAATCTTGAGTCTTGACTAATGATTACTTTGAATTTTTGTAACATGTTTCTCATTTCTACGCAGACTCGTCAGCTGGTTGATTCAAACTCATATTGGTTTTCGATCCCAAACATTGGATTGCTGCTAAAGAGCCTGAGTCAGGTATTTTTTGGCCTTTCCTTTCTCACTTCAGATGAATGGCATGTTATGCTAAGCGAGGCAAAAGAAGATAATCTTTACCTTATTGTTTTCTAAACGGGACCTCAACTTTGCAATTTCAACAATTTTCCTCTCGCTGTTTCATTTTCCTCTTGCTGTTTCACTTTATTAGGGTTATGATGCTTCATGACCTATCTTCTTGTCAGGGTCGAAAGGAGCTCCAGTCCTTTTTAAATCGGAGGAAGTACAAAGAAATGTTGTTGTCACCTTTAGAGAAAAGGCGCCTGAGATTTTCACAACTAGACATGAGATTTCATCTGCGAGATTTGATAGGTTCCGGCCACCTCAAAATTGTTCAAACCCCTGCAGGGTCACTTGTACGAGTTGCCAAGGAGTGAGGCACATATAGGTGTGGTGTCAATGAACTTTATTTTTCAGGTCCATTGCCACATTTTCAGGACCACAGAGGTATCTTTGATGTTTTATTTCATTATTACTTGATTCTTTATTTTTTAATAATCGATTTATAAGTTGTTAGGTTGCCGACATTAATGCCCCAAATTACTTGCAAGAAATCCAATGTGGGAAGGTAATTTCGATCTTCACTGATTGAGTTTGTAAGTAATAGGCTTAAAAGGTAGCCTGGCACTTGCTTTATGTTTATATTAATTTATTTAATAGCTACAAGTCCATGAAGGTGGATCGGTCGAATGTTACATTCATGTTGATTCAGTAGTGGCAACCATATTTGTTAGCAAGTCCAAATTGCCAGTATCTTCAAATCATTGATTTCAGTTTTTTGATGCTGGATAACCTTTTACTCTTTCTGTTCTACATCGGTAATAGTTAGTTGCTAGATCAGTCATATGGTATGTCTCATTACTGTAGTTGAAATAGATACTTCTCTTGGTGGACATGGTGTCTCATGGCAGTCTCGTGAGAATGGAACATAATTCTCTTACTGTTCAAATGCGTGTATGAACATGTTTAAGAAAAGATCTTTTCAATTGGCAAGGATAATACAAGGGAGAGACTTCATATTGAACATAATAGGGTGAAGCCCATTTGTGATTCCAATTGTTTAGCTTCGTCTGAATTTGAGAACCGCATTTAAGTAGGTTCTCAACAAGGCAAAAAATGAAAACAAGTATTTGTCTAGAATTGTTGTACTATAATTTGCAATAATACTTTATATTCATTATAAGAATGTGTATCACTGGTAGCAAACACTCCTCTCCTCTCCACGCCTAATTTAGAATGTCACATTTGCATTTTTCATGACGCAAGTTTTAGATCTTGAAAGTATGCAACAATCTTCTCAATACAAACTTTTGACAACTTAAACCAAAATGATAGTAAACTCATGCAAGAAACTTGCACAATGCCAAGGCATGATGTTAGCTGAATACAAAGTGAACAAACTGTGTGAACGGGTATCAAAATGCTCATATTGCCTCCAAATCTTTGCAAAAAATTGACTCGACGTTATTGTTCAAGAAAGTTACGTGAATCACATTTAGAGTTTTACAAGGAATACTAGTTTTACATGCTCATATCCTGTTAAGTACATTGGCATAATATTCAAGAACTTTGGGGGCTTTTAATGCAAAACATCTTTGATATGTTAGGGAATAACAAAGAAGAACTTATTCAAGCCATACTTCGGTTATTCAATTTCCACATACACGTTTCAACATTCACACTGTTGAATAAATTTTATAGACGTCTTTGAGTGTTATATGAGCCCCATTTTCACGGTCTTCTCCCACTCTGTTCTGATTGTCAAAACCAGATTTCACGAGTATCACAAAATCTTAGTTTAAGCACTTTCGGTGAGTGGTGATGTGTTTCTAACACGTTCTTGGTCTCGAACAGTGACACTTCAAATCAATATTTATCATACAAATACTCATTTATGGGATCACAAATAATAAAATGTAATATCCTTTTTTGTTTTTGAATCTCAATGAGTAAGACCGATTCAGTAGCCTATTCTATTCCAGTAGGATGGGGAAAAAAGGGGATCCATTAATATACTGTAATTAAATTAAAGAGTGATCATGGGAAAAATAAGTAACTTTTATAAAGTCATTTTATATTATTATTGAGGGGAAAAAGGTTAAAAAAAGGGGATGGTATTATGTTAATTTTAGGTATGTTCTATGCTGATATCAAATTTACTTTAATTTTTCATATTAGCTCAATATCAATTTCAGATTAGCAATCATGTTTCGCATGATAGTAAAATGCAGATAGAACATAAACATAAATCGCAAAAGACAAGCCAAGACAAGAGGACACAAGATGTGGCGACAAATCCCAATGTGGGGAACCCTTGATCAATTCTTCTTATGTTCTTCAATAGTTCAGCAGAGAGAGAGATAGTACATATACATCAAAAGTCAACATTTTCACTTGTCATAATAAGAGCAGAGATCTTCTCTAAGAAGATGACACATGAGGTCGTTGATCCGAACACAGGGGATTCATCACCTTGCTGTACCTATCACTGTGCTGCAACATGCTGCACCATCATACCATGTCCATCATTACTGTGCTGCACCACGCTGCACCATCACTGAGTTGTACCTCATCATGCTGTACCCAGCATGCTGCTCTTCATCATCATGTTGTACCCAACCTGCTGCTCTTCATCATCATGCTACACTATGCATCACTGTGCTGCACCGCTGTCACTGTGCACTATGCCGTACCATTTACTGCTGTACCCATCACTGTGCACTATGTTGCATCTATTCACTGCTGTACCCATCACTGTGCACTATGCTGCACCTATTCATTGCTGTACCCATCACTGTGCACTACGCTGCACCAATGATTGATCTACCCATCACTATGCACTATGCTACACCCATCATACACGTGTTGCATCCTTCATGCTGCACTTCAATACATTCATGCTGTTGTACCCTATTACTATGTTGTCCCATCATATCATATTGCTGCACCCTATCACTATGTTGTCAATGCTACATCACCCTTCTTAAGGGCTAGATAGACAGCAGCTAGGGCAGCTCTGTTGCTGCCAATTAAGGCCACCTTAGGACAACATATATGGAGCTCTCTTGATAGCATTTAGAACCTATCTTTTTAGGCCTCCTTTATATAGTCATTAGCCCTCTTATTCTCTATGGCTAGGGCATGATATGACCCTCCTAAATCAGCGTCTAGATGTTTGTTATAGACCTGTGTTTTTATCCACTCTTTGCTGATGACTAGGCTTCTCCTTGCTGCGAATAGAGGTCTCTTTTAGGACAATGTTTGGGCATGTAAGGACAACGTCTTAGTGTCTACATTATGCCTTTCCTACTGTGATTCCAAGGCTACATTAAAGTCTTTAGAACAACGTTGAAGGTTCTCCATCATGACTGCTATTAGGGCTACTGTAGGATCTTCAAGAGGACTGTAATATAGAGCTCTTAGGCTTCTTCCAAGGTTGTGTTAGGCTTCTCTATTAGGGTAGCGTAGATGCTTCTCTATTAGGGTAGCGTAGATGCTTCTCTATTTGAGACACACATTCATTTCTCTTGTGATCTCTTCCTCTCCACACGTTTGGATCTTAGTGGAAGGAAGAGTCATTAAGAGCGTAGATGCTTCTCTATTAGGGTAGGGAAGGTGTGTGGTGCGTATGTTTTTTTGATAAGTCAAAGGGTGTGATTGCCAACGTCTCTTGGGCGCACGTGATTGGCGTAACTCCAAGGTTCAATGCATAACTATGTTTTATATATGCGGTGTCAAAAGTACTCAACGTTTGTATACTAAATGCTTTGCAAATCTGTTGAGGTACGTCAATCTTAGCCTCCATTTAAACGCCTGGGTTCTTTCTGTTTGAGCTTCAAATTAAATTGGGTTGATTCAGATAAGAGATTTTGCATCTTATTCCTGTTTCTGGTGGCTAGAATTTTTTTTTTTTTTTTTTTTTAATTTCAGATCAGTTTGTTTTAATCAATCACACGAATGGAACAAATAACGTTAATATGCGATATCTATGTTTTGGCAAGTGTATTTGTTCAAATTTAATTGAAGTGTTAGGCAAGATGTTGGGGGCAATTTTTTGCGATTGTAAGGCATAGGCAGTGTGTTTTTTAAATTGCCGGTATTTAAAAGTTGGTTTTTTGGAGATTATTGGGTTTTTTGTTTATACAAAATGGCGAAAACTCAGAGTGCCTGGTTTGAAATTGAGAAGTTTAATGGAAAAAATAATTTCAAAATCTGGAAGGTGAAAATGCATGACTTGCTTGTCCAACAAGACATGGTAAAGGCATTAATGGGTAAATCCAAACAACCTTACAACATCGCAGATGATGAATGGGACGAGATGGATGAAAGAGCAGTAAGTGCTATTCGATTATGCCTGGCGGACGATGTCCTGTTTAATATCGTGTCAGAGACAACAGCTGCTGGTTTGTGGACGAAACTGAAGAAACTGTACATGACCAAATCCTTAACCAATAGGATTCTCCTGAAGCGACAGTTGTACAGTTTACGAATGAAGGAAGGTACATCGATTGCTGATCATTTAAATGCTTTTAATACTCTTCTTGTGCAATTACAAAGTATAGAAGTAAAAATTCCATCCGAGGATAAAGCTATTACTTTATTGTGCTCGTTGCCCGAGTCATGGGATCATTTTGTTACTTCTATAAGTCTTAGTTCATGAGAAACTATTGAGTTTGATGATGTAGTTGCATCCTTATTATCGGAAGAAACAAGGAGGAAGTTGCATTCCGAAACCTCTACATCAGAAGCTATGATGGTTAGAGGTCGTTCGAAAGAAAGACGCCCCAGGAAGCCGAGCGACTCACGTTCAAAGTCAAAAGGGAAGAAGAGTAAGCTAAAATGTTGGTTTTGTGGCAAATCAGGGCATTTAAAGAAGGACTGCTGGAAGCGACAACAACAAACTTCTAAAGCAGATGCTTCGACAGAGAAGAAGGAGGCGAATACGACAGATACAGGTTCGACATCTGGTTCAAGTATGAGTGATGAAGTATTATCAGTTAATGTGTCAAATCATGGTCAACATTGGTTGTTAGATTCCAGTGCA
>APFE031021816.1:238078-254956 GCA_000404065.3 Pinus taeda
GGCAAAATCTCAGTAGATGACAACAATAGGAATCAGTTCCTAGATTAGCTCCAGGTTGTTGGGAGATGATTAATGCCTCCTATATTTGATGAAAGTGAGTTAATGAGGTTGTTAGATTCCCTTTGCTATAAAACAGGCAACCATTCGGATTGTTTGCTATGAGGGTGAGAGTTTGTGAGGATTGAATTATGTAATCTCTTGTTTGATTAATAAGATTGCCGATGCCTATGTTGTGTGGATGTAGCCCAGATTGGTTGGGTGAACCACATTAATTCCTGTGTCTTTATGTGCTTGATTTATCTGCTGAGTCTTTGATTTAATTAGCTGTGCATCTGATCTCCAACAGCAACATGTGATTTGCTAATTACGATTTATAAATATTCGCTGAGTTACTTGGAGTTTTATTGTGCTATTTGTAAATGAGGGTTTAATATTTATCTGCATGTTAAATGTTTGAAAAAGTGTCTCCACCATGGTAGTCCTCTTTGTTTGCACATTTGGAGTTTTGTCGTGCTATTTTTAAATGAGGGTTTAATATTTATTTGCATGTTAAGTGTGCAAAGAAATGTCTCTACCATAGTAGTCCTCTTTGCTTATACACTTGGAGTTTTACTATTCTATTTGTAAATGAGGGTTTAATATTTATTTGCATGTTAATTTGAGAAAATGTCTCTACCATAGTAGTCCTCTTTTTTTTCACACAACATATTTGACGAAATGTCTTCATGTAAAGTGTTCCTCAAAATGTTTCAAAATGAATTTTTAAGAATTATTGGCACTAGTGTTCGTTGGAAGAAAATTTGAAAGTTTTCTGCAAGTTAAATTAGTGATATTAGTAGGGGAACATTGCAAATAATTCTAGGCCTTAAAATTTGAGCAAGTAGCTTGAGGCATCTGATCCCTAAGTGCTTCAATATCTTTGAAAAATACACATGCATACATCAGTTCTAAGACCTTTATATGTATTTATATCTATGATGAAACATAGTTTTGGTTACATAATGTAACTAAGAATAATAATAATAATAATAATAATAATCATTTAAATTTAAGGTGATGGTCAAGTTAGACTCCAAATTGTTTAGGAACCTCCCTTGCTTGTGGGACAAAGGACCTGCCTCTATACTCTACCTCCATTTGGATTTGAACCCATGACCTCTTAGAAGAAAATGCATGCCCTTAACTAGTAGGTCCTCTTAATGTATATATTATGATTCCACTTAGCGAAAACAATATATAAACTATATTTTGTCATAACTAATAATCAATTTGAGGGGTAATATCAATTGCTAAATTTTATAATTTTAGTTCATATGGTAATTATTTGTGATCTATGAAAACCCCATTTTCTCATATATGTTGACACCTAATCATAGGGATTGGGTGAACAATTGTAAATAGTGTAAATAATTAGTAAGAGAAAATGAAGAGTCATCGGGAGATGAAACTCAAGAGTCACTCCTTCATGTGTATAACTATGAACAACCCAAATGAATAAACAAAATCTCATTTGAGGAGTTACCTCCTGGCCTGACATGGTATCAGAGCCATGCACTATTTTTAGTTTTTTGCTCTAGTAACTCCCTTATGCCATTTTTCTGACAACTCCAGAATCTGTCATTTCTGTCAATTTCTCTGCCTGTTATCATTCCCTGAGTTCTTCCCTCTGCACGATAATTTTGGTGTACATCCACATTTGTTTTAACACTGCCTCCTTTTTTAGACAAATCGCTCTTACCCTCTTCGATAGGAGATGGAGCGCGTAGGAGGGAGGCTCCTTTTTTAAGAAGGGAAGCCGCTTTCTTCAATAGAAGAAGAGCCCTCTGGCTGTGATGTCAAACACGGTGATGTGAGGTAAGAAATGATGTACATTGTCACAGAAGGAATGAAGGGAACGCGCTGGGCAAACGAATTAGGAGTGATAAAAAATGGTAAGGGTTTTGAGTAATTTCATTGCAATTCTTTCACAGCTACACAGGTCAATTGAATAAATATCGAAGGGACTGAAAAAGGGCTCACATCACTCCATACGCTGCATTAAAATCTTACGACATTGTGCTGCTACTCGACCTCTCCTCCATATATGTTCAGTTATATAATTCAACGCCCTCCTCGCTGGCCTGACTGTCTTTTTATTTTGCGTTGTCCGCCATACCACTCGTTGTGCCTCCCCGCAGTTCGACTCTCGGTTACCACCCTCTATGGCTCCCCATTGCACCACACCCTCCGTGGCATAACGCCATGCCTTGAGTCCCCGTTATACTCCTCGGCCCATTTTCTATACTCCTTGGCCCATTTTCCATACTCTTGTCATTGCTTCGTTAATACTCCGGTTTCTCTACGTTGTTATAAAAATTCGCAGCACTCCCTCCCTCCCTCTTAACTCGCTGAGGGATTGTTATAAAAATTTGCAGCCCTCCCTCCCTCCCTCTTAACTCACAAAGCTCCCTCAGCTCCCTCGTAACTCGTAGCGCCAGTCCCACCATACAAATGCACTGCCCCTCCATACAAATGCGTTGCCTCTACTCCATTGCACAGTGAATATCTCCCTTTCGCTGTTTGGTCAATACGTTGACCCTCCTCCATATACACCCGTTTTTTTTTTTAATACCTCCCCTACATATTCCCTCTCCCAAATATACCCTCCCCCAGTAATACCTCTGCTCTATACATATCATATTATAATTGTTTTTTTACCACCGAAGTACAAATTCTATACATTGGCAACAAAAGTATTTTTACAGTACACAGATTTTTAAAATGCATCCATTGATATCTATTGTGGGAGTGGCTCTCACTGACAAGGAGAACTATCCAGAATGGTCACGGAAAATCAAACACACTCTCATTTTTAGTGAGTTGTGGAAAAGAGTGTGTTGGAGACGGAGACAAAGAACCAAAACAACCTACCTCAGGGAAGGAATTCGCCATTTGGGAAAATAAGAACAACAAGGCTTATGCCTTGATTCCAGCATCAGTGAATGTAGAGGTGAGTCAACATATTTTTCCATTTTCAAATGCTTTCGAAGCCTTACAAAAACTGAATGAACTCTATGACTCACACTTTGCATTTGAAGTTGTTCAATTCATGATTAAATGGTTCAGCCTTGAATCACAAAATGATGATCCTCTTGTTCTTGCATCAAAAGTAAAATCTATTATGCATGATATCAAAGTCACTAATGTTGAACTGCACATTCCTCTGATAGCTTTTGTCAAGGCACTTTATCCCACTTACTCAAATTATCTTGAGTCATTGCAAGCAAATGGAAACCTCAAAGAAATTACCGTTGACTCCCTTGTGGAAAAAATTGCTGAAAGAGAAAAAGCTTCTAGGAAGAAGACAACTCCTTAGTCCTCTGAAGAGGCTGTGTGTCTTGCACATAGAGAGAAGAATCTTGCTCAAGATTCTTCCAGAGGAAGAGGAAGAAGAAATTTCAGAGGCAGGGGGGGCAGACACTCTCAAGGAGAAAAGTCAGATTTGCATTGCATACGTTGTAATAGAGATGGATCACATGATGCATCCACATGCAAGTTGCCTTGGGACATAACTGAGCAGGAAAGAAACCAACCCAAAGGTAAAACTAATGACAAAGAGAAAGGTAAAGCCCCTGAATCCGCTCACTATGTTGTGGCACACTGTAATATTGGAGTAAATGAAGACTTATTTAATGCTTCACTTGCTTCTTGGAAAAATGATTGGTTGCTTGATTCAGGAGCAACTTGCCACATGACCTTTAGAAGAGTTTTTTTTGAAGAATTTATTGACAATGTTGATGGAGCAATATACTTTGCAAACAAATCAAGACTCAAGCCATCTGGGCTTGACACAATCAGGCTTAAATTGCCTAGTCTTCCAATCTTTCTTCTGCATGATGTTGTTTTATATCTCCCACAGCTGAGGAGAAACTTGCTGTCCTTAATCCACATCCACCAGCAAGGACACTCCATTCATATGTTTGATGGCAAGGTTGAGGTGGGAAAAGCATCAGATCCCTACTTGTGATGATGGTGATAAAGAAGAAAGGCTTCTCAAGCTACAAGGTACTTTTGCTCGTGTACAACATTTCTCATACAATTCTCATTATGATGAAGGTACATTTTCATCAAGTTTATTATGGCTTGCTAGATTTGGACACTTGAACTATGACAACCTCTGGTTCTTGAAGAAAAATGGTGTTACTGGTTTGCTTACAATTCCTAGGAAACTTAAACAATGTGATGCTTGCATTCTAGGAAAGCATAGAAAACAATATTTTCATGATTCACATTCCAGAGCACATAGAAAACTTGAACTCATTCATTCAGATTTATGTGGTCCAATGCCTGTTCCTTCCGCAAATGGAAATAAATATATGATGATATTTATTGATGACTACACTAGAATGTGCTGGGTTTATTTATTGAAGAACAAATCTGATGCTTTTCAAACATTCAAGAACTTTCATACATGGATTGAAAATGATGCACAATCTCATATTGGCTTTTCACACTGATAATGGAAAAGAATACACTTCAAATGAATTTGAAAACTATCTTTGCCAACATCGGATCAAACATCAAACCATTGTGCCTTATAATCCCCAACAGAATGGAGTAGCTGAAAGAATGAATAGGACAATCTTAAATATGGTGCACTCCATGATGTTTTTTAAGAATGTAAAATTGATGTTTTGGGATGATGCAATTCTATGTGCTGTATATGTAAAGAATAGATGTCCATCTAATGCTATTAGAAACAAGACTCTTTATGAAATGTGGTATGGGCACATTCCTTCGGTAAAGCATCTCGGGGTCTTTGGTTCCACCTGTTATGACTTGATACCAAAGGTACATAGAAACAAACTTGGTACAAGGAGTCGTAAGTGTATCTTCTTGGGGTATTCAAACACCTCCAAAGCATACAATCTCTATGATGAAGTCAATAAAAATTTGTCGTATCTAGAGATGTAATCTTTCTTGAATCATCCAAAGCTGACAATATTGTTGAGCAGAAACTTGATCGCTTGCATAGATTCACAAATGCAAAATCATTTCAAGAATTTGATAATTCGATTCCACATCTTAAAGGGGGGATTCCTATGCTGGATCAACCTGTGGAATCTACTTCTGAAGTACTCTCTCCCCTACATGAAACTCCAACCACTGATGATACTTTGAGTGATGTGATTGACAGAATTAGGAGACTCAATCTTGATTCAGTCCCAACTCAATCAATCGAGCAGCTCGGACAATCTCAGAAAGGTCCTCCAAAGTGGCTGATAAAGACACTTGAAAGTGTTAATCCCGATGAGGTTGGAAAGACAGGAACAAGAAATTAAACCCGACAAAATGGAGGTGATGTAGATGACTTTGATTCACCTGTCGATATGTATGTTTCTTATGATTGTGAATTGAATTTGTTTACAGATTTTGAACCAACTTCCTTCAAAGAAGCTGCTTTTCATGATGAATGGAAAGAAGCGATGCAAAAGGAGTATGATGCCTAGATAAAGAATGGCACTTGAAAGCTGGTTGATCCTCCATTGGGAACCAAACCAATTGGCTACAAGTGGGTCTACAAGAAGAAGTATAAAGCTAATGGCTTACTTGACAAGCACAAAGCCAGGCTTGTGGCAAAAGGTTTTGCATAGAAGGAAGGGGTCGATTATGAGGAGACTTTTCCCCCACAACAAAATGGGCTACCATTCGAACACTCTTTTCCCTAGCAGCTCAAAACGGTTGTAAAGTCCATCAAATGGATGTAAAAACTGCTTTCTTGAATGGAGATCTAAAAGAAAATGTTTTTATGTCCCAACCTGAAGGATTTGTTATGAAAGGACATGAACATAAAATATGCAAACTTTTGAAATTCTTATATGGCCTCAAACAAGCACCGCGAGCTTGGTATGAAAAATTAACTGAGCATCTTCTGAAACTCAATTTCAAACATGATGATCTTGATGATGCAACTTTGTTTTTCAAGAAAGTCGAAAAAACAGTTGTATATCTTGTGGTATATGTAGATGATCTTTTTATGATAGGGAATAATGAGAGCTACATTGCATCCATAAAGAAAGAATTGAGGAAAGGTTTTGAATGACTGATTTGGGCTATGTTCATTATTATCTTGGTATTGAAGTAACTCAACATTTGAAGTCCATATTCCTTTCTCAAAAGAAGTACATTGGAGATTTGTTGAACATGTTTGGCATGGTTGAATGCAATCCTCTAACTACTCCAATGAAACAAAACTTAAAGCTCACATTTATTGAAGGAAAAGAATTTGAGGATGCAACAAAATATAGACAACTTGTAGGAAGTCTCAACTACCTGACTACTACCAGACCAAACATTTCGTTTGCTGTTGGAAGCCTCTCGAAGTTTATGCAAAAGCCTTGTGAGGGACATTAGTCTGCTGCAAAAAGAGTTTTAAAGTACTTAAAGGGAACTGAAGGCTTTGGACTCAAGTATACACAGGTGGGCGACTTCAGCTTGATTGGATACTCTAATTCAGACTTCGATGGAGACAAAGAAACTAGGGTATCTACTTCTGGTTACGTTATGAGTCTTGGATCAGGAGCTGTCTCCTGGGGATCACACAAACAATCAGTTCTAGTGGATTCCACAACAGAGGCAAAATATGTTGCAGCAGTTGAGGCAACAAAAGAAATTGTGTGGCTCAGGAAAATTCTGGAAGATTTGCAGGTAAAACAAGTACATTCAAATCCACTCATGATTGGCAATACCTCTGCAATAACGTTGGCCAAAAAAACCCAAAGTTCCATGATCGAACGAAGCACATCAATACAACATATCATCTGATTCGACATCATGTTGAGGCCAAAACAATCCATCTTTGCCATTGTTCCACTAATGAGCAGATTGCAGAGATCTTCACCAAAGCGCTTGGAAGAGAAAAGCTTGAAAGATTCAAAACGAGGCTTGGACTCACCAACATCCCTTTAGATTAAGGGGGGGAATGCTAACACCTAATCATAGGGATTGGGCAAACAATTGTAAATAGTCTAATTAATTAATAAGAGAAAATGAAGAGTCATCAGGAGATGAAACTCAAGAGTCACTCCCTCATGTATATAACTATGAACAACCCAAATGAATAAACCAATTCTCATTTGAGGATTTACCTCCTGGTCTGACAATATATAATAAATTTTAAAATGATTTTTCTCATCTGATTGTGGTTTAGTAGACAACTTAGATGATTATTGTGGCGATGAAAATAATCTAATGAACATGCTTTATTCTGACAAATTTTAAATGAATTTAAAAAATGACATTATAAATGAAATTAATCCATTAAATGTTGTACATTGCTAGAAAAATGGATTATGAAATTTCTATATTTTTTAATTTTCAGGGCTTGCAAATAATAAGATAAGCAAAATTTAAAAACCCACTCTACCAAATACACACCTTACAAAATTTCAATAGAGCTAAAGCGTAAATGATAACCATAATTATATATGTCATAGTCTAAATAGATGACACAATACGAAGTTTTGTCTTTACCATCATGTAGTGTCTTCATCCTCACCATCATGTAATGTCTTCACTCAATCCCTATATGATACCATGCCAGACATTGAATCTTTCCAGTGTCTTTGAGTTGATTCCTGTGTCAAAATCATTTTAACAATTTTCTATATACCATATTCTCATTTCTAATTATCAATGCATATACAAACCAAGTTTATGAATGTAGACAATACCTTATTTAATTTTTGGAAGGTAGATTTTTGGTAAATATTTTTTATTTTTAGGGCTAGATTGTTCTCTGTTGTAGATTATTGCATTTTTAAACTTTTCAACATTTTACATATTTCATTCATCTCATTACATAATTTCGTCGTTAACAATTATATAGAGAGAACAATAACATCAACAATGCAGTGGAACAATAAGGAACAATAGACGAAAAACATACACAATAGAGACATTAGAATTTAAGTCAGGGACCAGGGCAAAACCCCACAAGGGGGAAGACCCAACCAGATTCTTCTTTTATTAGATTTTCATCAAAGTTCAACTGAGCTACAATGTATATTAGGTAGGAGACGTATTTTTCAACATCAAGGCCTCCACTAGATGTCTGAAGTCACATCACATGTCCCTGCCTCAAATCACATTACTGTCAAGTATCACTGGCATCACTATTATCATAAACACAACCATTCGTCAAAGATATACTACAATACATTAGGGTCACTGCCATATCACTATCCCTCAGGGTCACTGCCATATCAATAGGTCACTGCCATCAAGGTCGCTGCCATTAAGGTCACTGTTCATCAAGTATCATTATCACTGCCATATGAACTAGGGTACTCTAATCATGAACTAGGGTACTGTCATCATGTGTCATTATGTATCATATAAGAACAAGGTTACTGTTACCATAAGAGCAAGGTCACTGTTATCATGTATCATTGTAACTACAAGATCACTAACCTCTTCACATTACTTGCATCTCAAAGATTGGCAAACTTGTATCATAAAGATCACAATCTTCTCGCATCAATTGAGATCCTAGCCTTCTTTGCATGACAAAGATCATGGTCTTCTTCACATGACATAAATAGGTGAACTTCGTCTCACATAGATTATGTTTTCGCATGCATCATAAAGACTTCACATCACAAAGATTGTAGTCTTTGCGTCACGGAGATAAGATTCATTGATTTCATCACAGAGATAATGGACCTCTCGCATCATAGAGGTTGAAGGCATCACATAGATTATATCTACGCACTTCTCATCACAAAGATTAGATCTACATATTATAGAGATTAGGTCATCTTTCTATCATAGGGAATAAAGTCTTCTTTGCATCATAATATACTTCTTGCAACACAGAGATTAGACATCACAAAATTCACATTATATACTTTTGATTAATAGGGATTATAGATGCCACAATAAGTCGTCCAAGATGCTACAAGAATGCGTCCAATCCATAGAGATAGACTACAGGAATGCGTCCAATCCACATAAGATAGGTGTTGGAAAATGGAAAGTGGCAACTATTAATCTTATTTTACTTAACCTTGATATTTGCTTGTTAATATTATTTATCTTCTTTATGTTCTTTAGTTAGATCTTTCCATCAAACAATATTAAGAACAATAACAAGAACAATAAAGAACACAAATATTAGATTCCCACCCAAGGAAAATCCCCTCCAAGGGGAAAACCTAGAAACTCTTCTTTTCTTAGAATCTGCTTCAAATGAGATACAAAGATCCAAACCCTAGACCAAGTCCTTCTCCTAGTACCAAGTCAACCCTCCAAGTCCTTCCTTTATTTTGCACCAAACTGCCACACACTACAATTTCGACCTGACAACTTTGATACTGCTACTTAGTGTTGATTTTTGAGTAGCTTGGGAGGTACTCCAAGCCCTAGGGTTCAGGGTTTGGAACCCAAGCTTTAGGGTCATTTGTGGGCTCGGAACCCAAGCTTGGGGTTTTTCACCCATCGTGATTTGGGACAAAACCATGGGCACATTTCGACATGTGATGGATAAGGATGATACTGTTTGTCAAGAAGAATCCAACATAATGAAGATCGTCCGATTCCAATTTGTAGAAATGGAGTTACGAATTTTTGAAGTATATGGTTGGGTTTTGCACATGTATGGTAAAGTCGGCTTGATGATAATACACCACACGACCGTTGTACAAGCACTGTATTGGACGTTTTGAAGAGCCCTTGTATTTGGTATAAATATAAGGTGACATGCGTGTTATTTCACTTATCCAAAGGTACAACAAAGGCAATGAAGGAGTGGATTAACTCGTTCAAGGAAGAAGTGTAACTTTTGTTTTTGGGCTGCAGGTAGGAAGGTATCTCAACAAGGAGAAGAGGTTGCGTAGGAGCCTTCTTGTGACTGTTAAGGGACTGTTTTGCATCTAGAGGCAGACCGAGTATGAGGAGGGGAGATACAGGCCTGTTGGGGCAATAAACTAGGTAAGGAAACTGTGTTTTGTGCAGGCTGTGGGTACAGGGAGATTGCAGTGGTAGGCCACAGGACCTAACACCACAGAAAAGGGATGCGTGGATCTGATTTGAGGCTAGTATATGCCCAGAACAACATCACATAAGGTGAGTACGCTCCCTAGGTGAGGCCGCAATTATTTAAGGGTTGTTTGGGTGAGTGTTTTAGGGCTGTTGCAACATGCCAAGTGCCCTATTCAGGAACAATAAAGAACAATAGTAATACAATAGACTTGGAGCTGGAGTTTGCCTTGTGTTGGGTCAAAGAGTTGACCAATTTTGGATCGGTTAGAGTTGCAACCCGTGGAAGCCATGAGTTGAAGTTGACTTGGGAGATAGAAGACTTCAACAAGGAGCATATTTCACAGTGAAGAGTTGGGAGCCATTAGACTAGTGGAGGGAAGTGTGTTGGCTACACAAAGTATCCTGTGACTAGAAATCCTAAAGGAGATATGACAACTGAAGTGAGGGTGAAGTTTGGAGCCTAATGTGTAACACTTTGATGGACAAAGGTGACTGCTAGATTGGTAGATTCGAGCTCAGGTATTGGCTAGTCTAGAGAGCAGATTGAATCAAGCCCTTGTTCATTGCAGCAAAAGCGACTTGCAACAGTGTTAGGTGGCAACCCTCCTGGAGTCTCTGTGTGTTGTCCTTTGAAGGACTAAGGGGCAACTAGAGAGCAGATCGAGAGCAAAGGACTGACAGGACGAGATACAACATAGAGGCTGCAACGTGATTTCCATTGTATCTTGTATTCCATAGACTGTTGTATTATTCATATTGATTTAATATAACGAAGATTGGGTTGTACATTATTGTACAATATTTTGTTAAAGATTGTGTATACTTGTGCATATGTGATTTACTACTTTATATTTTCCGTTGTGCAAAGTAGTTTTGTTGAGATTCTTGGTTTGGTAGCGTCAGAGATTTTAAGATTTTAACCTAGACCCAAGATCGTGTGAATTCAACATGGTATTAGAGGGTGTTTGAGCTAATTTGGAAGTCAGTGAACCAGAGTTTGCACAACGAAGTACAACTTAAGAGCGAGCTGGTCACATTATAGGTGACAATGTCGAAGTTGTATGTTGGTATCCGGTATGAGGACAGGTTGGAGGGGTTGTCCAACTATAGTCGATGGATGGAAATGATCAAGTTGGTCTTGTAGGTCAATAGGATTTGGGATTTCACCGAGAAAGCCATAAAGAAGCCAACTAACCCAAAGAAGATGGAAGTGTATGAGGATTTGGATATGAGGGCGAGATTGATCATCCTTGATGGTGTGAAGGATCGCATAATACCTCATTTTTCGGGAAGAACACTGCACATGAGATGTGGATGGCTCTTTATAATTTGTTCCAGAATAAGAACGAGAATCGACTATGATATAGGGTGAAGAAGTGACCTTGTATATAACGAGATTGTCTCAGGTCAAAGATGAGCTTGCTACTGTCGATGTGACTATTTCAAAGAATGATATGATGAGGATCGCCTTGAAAGGGTTCATAGAGGAATGGAAACCCTTCACCAAAGGGATTGTTGCCAGAGAGAAGTTGTCAGATTGGAATAGGTTGTGGGATGAACTCATTAAGGAGGAGTTGTGAGACGAGGATCTTCATCTGAAGAAGAGAGCTTTAGATGATGACATGGCACTTGCAACATGAATGAAGGGTAAGCAGAAGGAGGACTTGAGTAAAGTCAAGTGTTTTAACTGTGGTGAGATGGGTCATTTTTTTTCGAAATATCCAATGAAGAAGGAAGGAGATGACGAGAAGAAGAAAGGGAAGTAGGTCGTCGATGTTCCCACCTCTGTTGAGATATATGCTCTTACTAGCGTTGAGAAATCTAGGGCATCAATAATTAGGTGGTTTCTCTACCTATGATAATTTCTCGTGATATACTTTTTACTTTTTGATTATGATCTTCTCTTCTTGAGTTACTATTGAGTTCTTTTCATCAACACAATTACCAATCATGAACAATAAAGAGACAAGAGACACAGTATATAGGCTTGTCAGCCAGGGCCAAAACCTCTCACTCTTTGAGAGGAAAACACAAATGAAATTCTTCTTATATACCTTAAATTGACTAATACCAAGACCATGACAACAAACCCTTGACATTAGAGTCCTCCCAAGACCAAGTCACTAGCCTCCTCTCCAATGCTGCTCTTCCTCTTCCTCTTCTCGGCTTCCTCCAAATTCTTGGCCTCTTCTTGTAGGTATGCAATTTTACAACAAAAACCCTAAATGATATTCACTCGAATAGTTTTCTCAAGAGGGAGACTCATATCATTTCCTTACTCGACTGCCTTCAGCGAAGTCCTTTCCCAAACTTGATCACCCTTTTACTATTGCAAACTTCGGTCTGTCCTTGCGGACTTTCAGACTTGCAATTTCTCACACATGTGAGGGTAATTTGGCTCAAAGACAGTCCTCCAATGATGACCCTCTCCTTCGTTATCTTCTCTTCCTCCTTCGTTGATCTAGAGACTCTTTCTTGCACTTCTTCTTAGACTTGCTTCACCGAATTGCTTGCTTCAAAATGAGGTCGAGTATGGGTATATATACTTGTTTGTCTATGGCAGTTAGGCCAACATGATCTCTTGGAGTAGGTCGACTTCACCTTTTAGATTTATCTCTTCGTTGTAGGGTGACTTGAGTGAGGGCTAGTGACAAGGTCTTGAAGGGTTACTTACAAAGACAAGTATGATTTTTTTATAATGTGTAACATGCCTTCATTACATGACTTCATTACATGACAATGACTCTTTAGATTTTTATGAGTAGATGTCAATATCCCTAAGGGCTCTCAATGGGAGCCTCAACTACAAATAAAATCTCTTGCTAATGAAACCCATGATGCAAGCATTACAATAATTTTATTTTCCTTCTTTTACATCTCTTACATAAAATTCACAATTACATGTCATTATGAAGGCCTAGTTACACTTTTCAACACTCTCTCTTAACTAGGGAGGTATTCATAATGGTACTTGGTCATTCTCAATTTGAAGAATTTCTCATAAGAAGAATCAGATTGGTAACTCATTTGTTTAGCATCATATCAACCATTATTGTTATATAACAAGGCCTTGACTAACAACTCTATCTCTCCACAAGATCTTTTCTCAATGCCGGCGAGACCAATGATTTATAGACACTCTCATTATTGTCTCTCCTGAAACATACCCCACCCAGTTTCTCAAGGTATGTTCCATTAGGACTATTCTTATCTTGGATTATCAGTCCTCAAAGAATATCGGTCCTCTACGACTACTCTTATCTTGGATGCCTTATCTCATCCTCAAAGAGCATCAGATGCCAAATGATTACCCAATCCTCCATTCTGTCTTCCCAGGTGAAGACCAGAATGATGTGTCTATCTCTCCTTCTCAATTAGGGAGGACATATCAATTCAAATAAATGAATGTACTCATTCCTACAGAAGGAATGTACCTAAGCGCCCTCTTGGCTTAGGAATTTCCAAGTTTCTTCCAAGTAAGAAACTTGTTTCCAAGCTCCCTCTTAATTAGGGACCTACAACAACTCCTCAGGTGGAGATGATGGGACAACCAACTGCTTGAAGAACTCCTTCCTTCAATGTCTTTAATTTTTTTGTCACAGAGTCTTTATCTTTTGGGACTTCTACATAGGGCATAAACCAATTATCACTTTCATCAATGAGTCAGTCATGTTATCATTCCTTTCATCAGAAAGTGATCCATTAGTCTACATTTGGCCTTGCTTCATGTTATGTTGCCTTCATCATGCTTTCTTCTTCGAAAGGATCTTACATTCTTCTACATGGTCCTCTTAGAAGACATCCATAGTTCTTCCCTTTGGTAGCCTTTCATAAGCCCATCCATATACTAGTTCACAAATAAGAAATGAACACTTAAATCATAATTACCTTTGTGATGGTCTTTCATCATGACATATTCCTGTAGGCATCAACATCCAACGTACATGTTGACACATCTATTAAAGATATGTATTGTCAAGGGTCTCCATCTTTTCCAAACTTCCGTCGAAGTCTTCATATCTTTCTGGGAGATATCATAGTAAAATCTTCTTGGTCTTTCGAATGTTGCTTGCATTTTCCATTTTTGCATATTCCACAATCTCTTCCTTTCTTTCTTCACATATTTCGTTCCCAGGGACTTCTAATTAGAGTTCCTCAATTATAGTCAATCACCTCATACTCCATATGAGAACATATTATGTTGATTTCATCTATTAAATATGTAACCCATGCATTTCTACATACTTTGAGGGAGGAAATCCTTTCTTTGATCATGCTTCTCAAGATAGAACATTGATCCATATTGCCTGCAACCATATGACATGAATCCCATAATATACATACCTCATCTTTCCTTTGGGTCATCCAGACTTCCTGTAGCAACTTCCTTTGAATGAAGTAATTCCTTTGATATGATTCTCTGTCATATCATCATACCATCATCCCATGAATTCCACAAGTTTTGAATTCTTGATGAAACACTTGCTTCTCCTCATGATCGACGAACCTTTCAATGAAGATTCCATCAGAGAATCTAGAGGATCTTACATATCCTATCTTGCAGATGTTATCTTATTGACTAATGTATGATGAGCCTTGTCCTAGATGACCTCTTCCTTTTTCCATAAGTATTTATTCAGCTTTCAATGAGGTTTCCAAGGGCTCTACATAGCTATAGATTTTGTCCCAGACATCCCTCATCTTACCTATGAGCTCTTATTTCTAATGCTTCTACCATGATTCCATTCTCTAATATATTGCATCCTATCTTATTTACAAAGCTTCCTATCTATAATTTACACAACAGATGAATACCTTTTAGTAAAGGAGATTATCTCAGTCATATTAGAGATCTCTCACTTCGTCCTTCTTAGGCTTCTTTGTTTCAGGTTCTTCCATTTATTTGGTAATATGGATTTCTTCCTTATTTATCTTGTTATTGTCCCTTTTAAGTTTAAGACAATCTCTTCTATAGTGCCCATATTCTTGACGTCCATAGCACTGAACCGTAGCCATGTTTTTCTTTTTCTTTTGAGGACCAAATTTACCAAACTTTCCCTTTCTTTTTGTCATAGCAACATATGCTTGATTATGCTCATTTGATCCCACATCGGTTTTTGACTTTAGTCTGGTTTATTCAATCTTGCATAATGACCATAGATCCCGGAAGGGAGTGGATTCTTTCTTCCCGTAAATACTTGAAGTGAAGTTGCCCCATTTCTCTGGTAGTGCATTTAATACTACAGTGGTAATTTCTTTGTCAGACATTATTTCGCCCAGATCTTGAAGTTGATCTCTTATCTCTGAAATCCTCATAAAATATGAGGCTATTCCCTCTTTCTTTGAGATCTTTAAATTGTAGAGTTCTTGCCTTAGAGAGATAACTTCTCCTTCAGTACTTACAAAAAACAACTCTACCAATTTGTCATATATTGTTTTTGAAGTGTCTAATTTTGATACATATGGGATGAGAGAGTCTTTGATGGATTCTATGAGAATCCTCTAGGTCCTCACTTCTCCTTTCATGAATTTAGCAAGTGCTTGAGTATCTTCTTTGGGAGGTTGGGTTATTGACCCCTTGATGTGATCCATGACTTCATTCTCAATGAGGTTTAGGTCTGTTCTTTTCTTCCATGCAAGAAAGTTTGAAGTCCCAACTAATTTGTTGATCTCCTTGCAAAAATACATTTTGATAGATTCAGATGAAGTTATATACTTACTTGAGTATCTTTCTTCAATTACTTCCTTCTTAATCTTTATAGTGATATAGATAGTAGAAGGTTACTCCTTGAAATATTCTTTGATGAGAGAGAGCTTGCTTTACAAACCCTTTTTGAAGATGCTGACAATGTTCTTCGATCTAGCCTTCCTTAGCCTTTGAAAAACTTCCACTCTTAAGATGATGGATGAGTGATGATGTCGGAAATGCTTCTAGGGTTGTTTTGTATTTTTTGTATTTTTCTGCTTCCTCCTTGATGATGATTCCAAGATTTTATACAATAATTTTATTTTTCTTCTTTTACATCTCTTACATAAAAATCATAATTACATGTCATTATGAAGACTAAACCTAGTTACACTTTTCAACAACTAGAAGATTGGAAGAGGAGGACTTTGCTATGATCTCTCATTTCTCGCAGGGTACTATCGATGAGGATGGATGGTACGTGGATAGTGGTGTGTTGAAACATATGACTGGGTCACATGAGGTTTTCGAGACTCTAGCTGGATGGGACTCGAAGTTGCACATGGTGTTGGGCGACAAGAGTCAGAAGGAGATCCAAGGATTGGGAGTTGTGCCATTTAGGATGGAGACAAGACGTGGGATGTGGGTCCAGGATGTACAGTTTGTACCAGGAATTAGATATACCATGATATCTATCTAATTGATCGAGAAGAAGGGGTTTGAGGGCTTGTTCCAAGATGGGAAGGAAAGACTCAGGCCTAGAGGTTCTAGCTTTGATGGGATTGTTCTTGGAGTTAGAGAGCATGGTCTATACAGGATGCCGAGCAAGCCTATGGATCATGGAAAGAAAAAGGAGCAGGTGCAGGTCCCAGAGAAGCAGTTGCAGGGGCAGGCTTCAGAGAAGTAGGTACAAGTTCTATTATAACATTATTTTCCACGCCTGTAGATTTTGATGCTCTTGTATGGGCTTGTCTTAAGTTATGGTATGTTCTATGCTTGTAACAGTTTACTTCTTTTTGTTATTATATTCCACAGATTAGCAATCACATATATATAAAGTAAAGTGTATATAGAACATTAAACGATCGATAGAAAACAAGCCAAGACAAGAGACACAAGATGTGGCGGCTAGCCAGGGACAAACCCCACAATGTGTGGGGAAACCCTTTGAT